>JAOVYW010017463.1:15563-25608 GCA_025775045.1 Hiodon tergisus | reverse complement strand
TGTTTGTGTTTGTGTTTGTGTTCAACTCTTGGAAGGCAAATGGTAGTAAAGAACAGCAAATGTGGCAAGTTGCAGGTTGTTGTGAAGTTCAGAATAGATTGAAGCTCTTCTTGGAACTTGGGCAGATAACCATGTACCAATGCTGCTTGAACATACCCATCAAACCCAAAAGTGTTTAAAGAGAAAAATTCCAGTTTGTTAAATGAGCTTGGCTTTAACCACACTGATTAAAAACATTGAGCAAAATTTTAAAAACTGCCTTGAGCCTACATTAAAACACAATGGAGAATATTGTGACTGTGAATTTCTTTTGTTCTCAGTATGTGGATCTGATTGTGCAATGTGAAAAGGAAGTGCTCTCAATACCCTTGAGATGCTATTTCTTATGAGTAGGAGACGTAAGATAATTACAAAAACAGAAAAAGCTATTAAATGCAATCATGTTGGATGCGATTAGGGAATTGCTCTTGGTACACTTGAAAAGACAAGTGTACTCAGCACTTCCAGTGTGAAAGGCAAACGATCGGAGGATTTTTCCCTTCAAAAGTTCTGAGCACACTCTAATTGTGACCAAAAAAAACTTTTTTAACCACGATGCTGCTTTTTACTTGGATGAATTAATTTACGAACCATTACAGTCAATGTTAGACACGTAACCTGTAATTACATTACTGATAAATAATCAGTTAGCAAAATATCAGAATATATTCATAATCACAACTTAATTTTGATTAAGAAGTCATCCCTATATTTGATAATCCCTATGTCATCCCTATGTTAGATAAATGACAGTTCATGCTAATTCCGAACTATTAACCAATTACAGGGCTCTGATCGTTGCCATTTACAGGCTCTCTCAAGGGCAGTGGTTTAGACAAAGGGCATTGCAGATTTTTTCCCCACCAATTTGAAAAAGGGCACTTCAGATTTTGGTAGAAAAAGGGCAGGGGCTTGAATGTATTTACAGCAGAGACAAAGTAACGTTGCAGTTCACAGTAAAATGTTGCAACTTTAAAAAGTGTACGTATAAGTGAAAATCGGATTCAGTCCATTTTTACATTTGAAGCAAAGTTTATTTTTGGGTATGTTAAGCCACAATGAACATAATGTGTGTTTTTCAGTTTCTATAAAAACTTTTTTATAAAAACTATTCTTAATGAGCACTGACCCCAAAGCAAAATGAATAAAATAAATAAAGAAAAAGGGACATTTCCTAGTTAAACGATCAGTTTTTTAAGACATTACCCTCTGGAACTGCAGTCAGGGGTGAAGTTCAGCTGAGTGGCACATGTGACCCAAAGTTCAGCCCAAATCAGTTGCAACGTTGGTCTAGCCGCCAAACCAGAATGGCTTGAACGTCTAATTAGGTAATTACCCACTGACTTGTGTGATGGGTTTGTTGCAGGATGTTTTTCTGTTGCCGCCACTTTGTTGATTCCAGTTCTGTGTCTGCCACATGTGTGCGAAATCTGCAAGAACAAACGGCACGATCCCTACCAGCTTGTCAGAAGCTGTGGGAATGAATTCCAGATAATTGTCAAAAAACGCTCCCTCCAAATTATTGCAACTATTCCGTGGTAGTCAAAGCTGTGGGCTGATAAAACTTGTCTGAGCCAGAATTGTGCCATCAAACAGAAGGCTGATTATGGTTAAGATTAATGGGAATGCTAACTGCTTCTAAAGAGGTAGGTAGCTATTTTAGAAGCAGTAATGATTTCTTTTTTTTCAAAGCTTTTTTGAGGTTTCTGTATTTTTAAATGCTAAATGTTTCTCTTGCCTCAGGTACATTATGGTTTGGAAAAATAAAATACATTTCCCATAGTTGGTAGGTAGTGGTAACTAGCTAAGGAAAGAGCCCTGATCAATGCCGTATCCATATTATGATGTACCCCTTCATTTATTTAGGGTTTTCTGCCATAGGTTCATTTTAGTGTCACAGGGAGCGCCGTCGGTTTACCTCACAGGAAGGCTCTACAGGAAACCTCTGGAAGGAATTTGTGGCATTTTTATTCACCAACAGACTGAAGAATAAACGCTCTCTTTTGCCCTTGCTCCTTTGTGGAGACTTGAACCCACACAATTCCACTGCTGCACAATCCCTGACCAAACATCAATGTGTCATTCAAAACAGTGTTCTTTCTTTATTGGTAAGATTACAAAACATTAAATATGATTGTTTAGGCGTTCAGTTCAAAGTAATTAGGGAAGAAACCACCTGAAATTAACCTAAAAAAACTGTTGTATAATTAAAATAAAAAATACCAGTGTCTTAAATTAAGTTACTGTAATACAGGCTGGGACCAAATAAAAAAAATTGACAATCTGCTAATCACATTAAATAAAAAATTTTTTATTAGTGTATTTAATAGTTTTGTAATACATTTCTTCTACTCATAAAAAGGAAACCCTTTTAAATATAGTTATGTAAGGTGTGATTGCCGGGTTGCCAAAGTTTTGATTTGGTCCCACCTGTAGTTAATTCATTAAACAGAAACTTAAAGCTTTACCGATTTCAACGCCAGTAATGCGGAGGAAATGTTATCAGCATAAAAACTGTAGGATACCTACGTTCTAATGTTCTGCACACATCCTATCCACACAAAACACAGGTGCAATGCAACGTAAAAAAAATCCATAAGCCAGGCTGTTGATCTCCCCACAAAGAATGGCTGACATAAACGAGAGGCTCAGCCCAAATATGGAATTAATAAAATGTTCTTTTCGATATTGGCATCTGTGGGAGAACGGGCTGAAGTAAAGCACTTGAGATGCACTATGACCCATGGTACAGGAATGATGGAGACCATTTTGAGGCCTCTGGCCATTCCCAGAAAGCTGTGCATTTTTTCCTCGGGTCGTGCATTTGGTTCAAAAGGAAGGCAAAAGCACAAGATATATACCGTTGGTTTTTATCTCATATGCGTATGTCCAAAATGAGTATTGTTTTAAACACAAAGCAATGGGGAGCTTTGACATTTTTATTTTTTTAATTGTAGTCATGACTTCGTTGGAAGAGGAACACGATTAAATATGGCAGACAATGCAAACTTTTGAAAGACATTAAAAGCCACAAAGATGAACTTATAACCTTTGAATCAAAATAAATGTTAATGTGGATGGTAGAGAGAATTTCAATTCATTTAGCTTTAGGTGCTGACAAGGTGCAGGGAATATAAATTTATTAAAGTCAAAGCACAAGCAGAAAGGACATTTTATATGACGAGCTGCCATGCTTATTAAAGATGATTAACAATGCTTGAAATTTTATACCTACTGTCACTGAAGCAATTTTTTTAGGGGTGTTGGAGGCAAAGTATCTTGCTGAAGGGGACAATAATTGTGCTGTAGCCAAGATCTGAGCCAACATCTTTCTAATTCCCATTATCATCTGTAATAACAAAAATTCCAGCTGAAAACAACTCAGAACTGGTAAGTAGCCAGGAGTCAGTCTTGGCTGAGTGAATAATTGCAGATCATAAAGGATCTTTTGGTTTTTATTTAAAGGAGCAACAATGTTTATAATGTCACGTTGGTTTTGGAGAACAGTAGCATGAAAATCGTGTTTGCTTCCTCATACACTGAACCTGTTTTAAAGAATGAAGGATGTAATAATAAGCATATAAATGAGTAAATCTTTATTTAATGTTTCTCTGCCGTACTGCCAGCAAATGAATGCATTAATGCATTTTTTAACCATCTCTTAAATTATGTATATTATTCAAATTGGTTTGAAAATGCTCTTTGTTTTCTCGGACAGACATCGAACTAAAGGTTATAAAATAAAAAATAGAACTTCATACTCATGTAGAAGGCATTCTAGCCAGTAATCAGGATTATTTTTTAAAATTATTGCCCTAATGGACCTTTTTCCAACTTTCTCTATTATTCTGTGAAGGTTACATGGAGGTAATCTTCTCACACCTGGCCTCTGCCAAGCAGCCTGAGCAAAAGATTTGAGTCGTTTATTATGGGGACACAAATACAGGTTGGTTTGTGTGTCAAGTTTATGTGAAATGCGTAAAATAAATCTTTAGAAAGATGATTTCATGAACTTTGCAGTGCCCTCATAGTAAGGGACAGATGTGATCTTGTTTCTGTGGCTGAGTGTTGAAATCTGTAGTACATACCCATTCCTTCATTTATATATTTAAAAAATAGTTTATAGTAACCCAAATGAACAATAGTTAATTAAATGTCCCGAATAACTTGCAAGATGCCAAACCAAAATGATCAAATCAAATCATTTTATGACCCTTCTCTGAACTACATATCTGCTGTAACATCCCATGAATAAAATTGGGTGTATATTTCCAGGGCAACGGTAAAGCCTAACAGCAAATTCTGAAATATTAATGGATACTGGTGTCAAATGGTAACATAAAAAAAACATTCCTTGAACAATTGTCAAAATATTCTTTTTAACTTTTATATAGCAGTGGGAAATCCATGACATAAAAATGATCATTTAATCGTGTTTAACTTTGAAAACATTAAAATGATGCAATAAATAAATAAATAAATAAAATAGGAGTAAACCTTCACACTGTTCTTAGGTAAGCTAAAATTGAAATCCAAGGAAGTGCTAAGGCAGGAATGGTATGTCGTATGGCAGTGTTGGGGATTCCTATTTTGAAACCACAGTGTGTATTACATTCAAGCACCACTAAGGAGTTCAGCCTTGGAAACCATATTGGTTGAAGACTGAGTGGGAGAATGAGTGTGAGGCTTTGTTCTCCCCACCCCCAATTACTTCTGGTGAGGGAAAAATAGAAGCTTTACCGGAATATAATTCTTTCCATAAAGTAGCACACTTGCACCAAACCACAATTGGATCTGTCAGCTAAACCGCGCTGTAAGGAGCTGCTGAGCATTCTAAGAATGCGAGGAAGAGATCCAATTGTAAAGATAGAAATTCTTCAGCAGGGTCAAGTGGAAATTAGAATGCAGAAGGAACTCCAGCAACATATGTCTCTACGACGACCATTGTCTCTAAACCTTATAAATACACGAGTTTCCCACGCTTTCCCTAGTCTTTAATGATTATTGTTATGGTTTTCAGTTGGACATACACGGGGCTCCAGATTTTTGGAAGCCCTATGTGATATCTTACTTGGCGTCTTTAAATAAGACTTTAGACCCACCAGGACTACCTGTACTCGCCACATTAATACACGTACGCATTCAGTACAATCAGTATTTATAAAGCGATAACATTCGGTTGCGGAGCTGATGAAAAAAACCACCCAAGGCCAAGGTTGCTGCTGAGCCCTATGCCGTTGCAGAGGTTGCTTATGCAAGACGCCAGCCCTGGTCATGGAATCACACATACGTATATGCATATCTGCTTGAATATCAGCTTGAATTTCCTAGTTCCTGCATGAATCCCTTCAGACGTGTACTGTGAACGTAAGTGGAGAGGAACGCTCCACAACGTCCTGTTTAATAAGTGAGATACACTGCTCTCTTCATTCAGACATTGCTCTTTTATGCAAATAAAACAGCATGAACTAAACAAAAGGCAAAGCATTTTTGAATTTAGAAAGAGAAAATTTTGACTTGCAAGTAGATCGTGATTTTGCATTTATAATTCCACGTTAATCACATGTAATAACATTCCTCAACAAATTGCTGGTCTGATCTTATTTTTAAAAATCATAAACATTGAACATTTTACTCCACTCGCAGCGTTAATGCAATTTTGCTATTGGTTTTCATTTCAAATGAAAACAAATAACAGAGAGAGAACTATTGCCGCACTATTCTCTGTCCCGAAATAACCCGCTTCTTCACCAAGCTGTGCCCCTTTCGACTTTTCATTTTGAAAACATAATCCAAAGGTCTGAAGTCTAATAAATCCAGTCAGAAGGTAGTCAATGTGGACGTCATAATTGTGTAAATAAATACTAAGGCATAAGCTACAGCAGAGATTTACATCAGCAGAGATGTACTTTTATAAGTACATAAAACAAACTATAATTTCAATAGGTTCTATATAGAGCGGCAGGCTCAAACATCAGTACTTCGATATTTTATATGTGAGATGCAGTCTTAGGATTCAAGGATATTATATTGGATTGAAATGTCCAATCACAGGCAAATAATTCAAATTCAGCTAAAAGTGATTTTAAGCCATTCGTTTGCATGGACCGCAGTGAAAGATAACCAAAGATGTCACTGACACCTGGGCCTACAAACGATTAATTTTTTGCTTTCAGAACCTACAAGCTTTATTTATTGCTTTGATAGCTACTTGTGTGTCGTATTTCTAAGAACAAATGAGAACAATATCAATCCACCAAACCAGGGGCGGTGATATGTATATAGTTTAGTCCTTCACTACCAGGTTACATTCCAGGTTTGGTTCCTGGTTCCTGGTTCCTGCTGGGAAAACCATGTGTTTTACAATTATGGATGGGTATGGTCAGGGTTCAGGGTTCCAGGAAGTATTTGTCACAAAACATATGTAGCCCTTATTGCCTGAATAAACGTTAAAAAGAACAAAATGAACATAAAACATCAACTACTCGCACAAAATTCTAAAAACTAAACATTTTTAAATAATAAAAACAAAAAAGTGTACTTATAGTTATCGACAGGTTCATAGGCAACAATCAATCCTCCCACCCCCAAGCTTAAAATTCACATTTTCTCAGTCAATGGCATTACCAACAAAATACCATTTATTTGACTTTCAAAAATAGAAAATACAGCATGGTGGTTGTCAATAAAAGAGTTAGCCGCTAATTTTACAATGTGTTGCATGTTTCTCTTCCTTCCCTCTTTTCCCAACGTTGCAGTTAAGGCCTAGTCTTGCAACAAAGTGCGTAGTGCACCAGATTCAAACATACCTGGTCTTAGGTAATCTAGATCTTACTTGCTATTCACAAAACAAATGTTTATATTTTCCCACGAGGAAATTTGCGTTTGTATACTCACATTTGAAAAGAATCTACAGTATATATTGAATGTACTCAACAAGCTTATGTACTGAATCAAAGCAGATTTATCCCTACATCTGAGCAACCCAAAGTTTTTAATTAAATGTTAAATTTTCTCCTACATTAACTATTTCAAATTGAGTAGTGTGGTGCTGTACTCATCATGGGTCAGTCTAATGCTGTTCTTAACACAATTAACTACCCAGGATGACTTCCTGACACAAAAACCGAGCTTTCTCACAAAGCAAGGCGATAACATTGCGCAGATCTAAGCATGAACCCATTGTAATAAATTGAAGAAATAGCAAGCGGATTTATGCTATTTACCATTTTCCTGCATGTGTTATTCAGTAGTAGAGAATCTGCAGGCAAAAGCTAAAAAAATATATAACAATAACATTATTACAATGTAAGTTGACCAAAAAATAAGTATTTTTCGGAAGATGTAACTTCCTTTGGTAAAGCAGTAAAACACAGTACTTTTCAAGCAGTGTCACAAGTTTCACAAAACAGCACGACAGAAGGCAACAAAAGATGCAAAGTCTTCCCTTTCAGAAGCCAACAGCCCCATAGCTACAAGTCCCACTACTAGTCTGCGTGGGTATGACCCGTTGGTCAGTCTCTTTTTAAAAAATCCTCTGCCCATAATAGAATAATCTACAGAAAACTCTACAGAGGAAACAAGTCTATATTTACAGATTATTCAACCAGTTTAGGGTCCTGATTCAATCCAACTGCCACGGTTTGTCTGTAACTTTGACTTTTTTATTTTCTTGTTACAGAATATATCATAATTTCAGCAAGTGAAGAAAAATGTATAACTTCCTTCATTTGTTAATCAAATCTATGGATAAACACCATGTTGGTTGGACTGACTTAAGGCCAAAGCTTAACATCACAGTATTTAAAATTTCCCTTTTCCCTTTCCAGCTGTACATTTTGGTATTATCTTTAAAAAAAAATTCCCATGCAGTTCACTATTTTACAGTATGCACGTATTCCTATCCATTTTTCCCCTCGATGAGCCTAGGTTGACACAATGATGTGGGGTTTTGGGTGGGGCAGATGTGGGCCTAGAACTTGGTGCTGTTGCTGAAGCTGTCCGACATGATGATGTTCTTGTAGAAGTTATCGGAGTGCGCTGAGCAGTACCCTTTCACCTTGTCAATCACCTGGTGCACAGGGATGATGGGGGAGGCGTCCGCATCACTAGGGCTGAATTTCGGGTTGCTTTGGGTGGAGTAACCTTTACCTGGCCATGACAGAACAAAACAAAGCAAGTCAAAGCTGTAGCAAAGTCAGACCAGGGAAAATATTAAATTTATATATTTTTTATTTTGCCAAATGTGCAAATTATGTTATTTGTTTCTTATGTGCTTATTAAGTTTTCATATGATATAAAGCACTGGGAAGTGTGCACTTTTCATATCACATTGAAATTCTACAAAACAGAGTATGCGCAACCCTTTGATTTACGTCAACGCATATCACGTAAACCCCAGCATTCATGTCTGATTGGTTTGCCATGTGCAATTCTTGGATTGTTTGCCAAAATCTGATTATCTGAGGGCAACTGTTTTCAGAACAGACTTTTGGAACACAAGATCTCGGAGAGAGGCAGAGTACAGGCACAGTTACACAGGCTTTGGTACAAAGTATTTAACTCTTGGCACCAAAGCATGGCCTGCTTAGTTCCTTAGCCATCTCGCCTGGGAAAACAAGCCATGCATTTTCTTTCAAAGTTACAGGAGCAAATGCAGGAACTACAGAACTCTGAGAGACATGTGTCATGTGGATCCTGCCCAACTCTGTCAATCAAGAGATTTTTTGCATAAACAAATAATAACACCTAGAAATGTTTGGGTCTCTGTCCTAATAACTAAATGATGCATTAAGGGCTTATAGTGAGGCCTTTGTTAATAATCAAGCTGAAAAAAATATATGGTGAATTACTAAAACACAGTTTTCCTTACAAAGTGCAATCCTTATTAGAAAAGGTGTTATGTGTGCATGTGTAGGCGTGTTATTAGTGTGTTTGCAAAGTAAATGAGAACAACGATAACAATATGACATTAAATACAGTGTACTTACACTTTACAAACAGTCGCTTTTCTACGTTAGATTAGTGTATGGACTGTGATGTAATTGAACCTGAACACTGAACCTGTTAAATATGACAATGCCATCAGTTTAATAGCACAAGTAAGGTGGTTTCACGTGCATACAAAGTTGAGAGAAATAGGACAGTGGAAGCTGGAGGGGACACTCAAGGAATCTTTCCTGACTGTTTACGCGCTACTGAGCTGTAACTATAGAGAACAGTAACAATTGGAGAAACAGGAGAGAAGCTACCTGTTTTGGTAAGGATTATCAGCAACACAAATCTCTTCAGGGCTTTAATAAAAATATAATGCTTCAAAGCCCTAGGTACCAAAGTTACTTAGCTCTTGCCTAACTTTGCAACCAAATCGCTTACTTGCAAGCGTTCCTTCACAAAACGCGATTTGATTTAGCTTGCGAGCCGTTTTTTGAGGCTCAGCTCCTTCTAGTCCTGGGCAATTTTTTTGACATTGGTTCTGCAACATGGTCTGCCAGTACTGTGCATTCTCGAGACATATTAGCGGAAGACTGCGTTACACACAGTGGTGAATTATGTAATTGATCCAAGCTGAGGAGCGAATGCATGCTTGCAATGTAAACCATATACATGGTGTGCTGTGGTGTGGCTTGGATCACTGGAAAAGCCACTTTCTGTCAGCATAAGTGCAAATTGGGACTACACACTAATAGCGCAGTTAAATAATGTAGGGGGTCTCTCTGCACGCTATGCATATGGTTTCGCTGTCATTTTTAAGTGTTGCAGTGGCGTACCTTGTGCTTTCTCTCATACATGTGATGTAAGCAGAAAACAGAAGATCCCCATAAAAAAAATTAGTCTGGTATGAATGGAGGCAACATTCAGACCTTTCAGACAAACAAAAGGAGCGCATTCGCAAATTTAACCACTCCCTTTAATCACCTCCCCGTTCATCTCAGACCTTCAGTTCATAAGACCTTCAAGTAGAAAACAGAATTGAGGGCCTGAGGGGGGGGGGGGGGGGGGCGGG
>JAOVYW010017463.1:0-15553 GCA_025775045.1 Hiodon tergisus | reverse complement strand
TGAGAACCCCCCCCCCCCCCCAAACATACCTTTAGTCGCTAAAAGTTTAAGACCCCTAAATTGGTAAGTAGAACCCTTTTCAATAGTTAACCGTAGGTAATAATCAGAAAAAGCAGAACAGGCTCTCGCATCCTGAAAGGTCTCAATGTTGCTCTCAATGTCCTTCGGGGGGAAGGCCAGTCACACAATGTCAGGGAGCAAGGAGCCAAGCTCACTGTGGTGTTGTTTACCTCAGGAAGGTTCGCCTTCTCATTATTGGTGGGCATTATCTACACCACAAACATAAATACATGGGTCAGGGTGCTGCTCCACTTCTGCATCACATCAAGAGAACAAGACGGCAACAAACGCGCTCTGACAGCTGAGAAAGTCATACAGTGCGCCGCTCTCTGTCGTCACGGTAATCCCTCGCTGCAAATGGGAACTGTTGTCAGGACCCACAAATCCCTAAAGTATAGGCATCTCGATTTGCTCGCTCTTTAGAGCAAACCCTTGGAGATGCTAATAAATGCAAATATCCACAGATATGGAATACATTTAAAATACTGAAGGAAATAAGAGCTCCTCAAGATTAATTGCGAGGAGAGTATAGGATAATCATTGTACAGGAAGTCATTTGTACAAATTCATATTAAGGCTTTTGTGGCCCTTAAAACTAATTTTGTACTGGCATAGCTGAGTTTGAGTGCATATTGGAAATAAATAAAACACTTGAGTTCGACACAAAACACATTACAGAGGTTTTTCTGGGATTAGACATTGCGAAGCTATCTTTTGCTAACACTAGCCCGAGTTTTCTTGAGTCAGTTTAAATAAGAGACTTAACATGAAAAATCTTTCGCATGACTAAATAGCTGTACACGATCTCGTCTACGCGCCTTCGCTGCCCACAAACGTCCTACCTGGATGGCTGCTCCGCTTGGCGAAGGGATTCAGTGTTGCTTTAGCCTTGGAAGTCCAGTTGGCCGTGCTGGAGCCAAACGAACAAGAAGAGAGGGACTTCGCAAGGTTGTCGGAGCTGACCTTCTTGGTGTTATTAGTAGCTGTCTTGCTCCAATCTGTGATTACACAAACGATTCGCATGTGGGCCGCAGTCAGTGAAATCATACAAACAAAAATAATACAGGAAGTAGATTTTCTGTGTCAGTATTCCGTTTTGCAATTGGATTTGCTATTTCTGTTGTATTATTAAGTGCTACTGCCTAGAACACTAATTTGAAGTACTGCAAGAAATAAACCGAGCAGGGCATGAGGGCGTATTCTTGGGTGGGACATTTAAAAAACCCCACCAGTGCAGTGCTATTTTAGTGTAATTTAGTCTAAATTTAGAGCCCACGTCTCCGCAAATGGAGAACCTCGCAGACATAGGGGAAAGGAGCTGCTTTGATGGTGCCATGGTTAAAGTCATGCTCTTAGAGCTCACAAAATGATCTATAAGTCTATTACAACATAGTTTGTTTCTTTTTCTCTGATTCTCACCACAACTAAAAATCTGTGTATTTGTGTTTATGAATTCAACATCATTAGTGTTCATGACCTATAATACAGTAGCCTAGATTCACTGTAAAAACAGTCAAATGGGATCAATATCTAAAACGCGTTTTACACCGTTTAGAACAGCATTAAAGATCGATACAGTTATGTTTTGTTTACATTGCACCTATAACCCATCGCTTATTCTTTTTTACGGTATTAAACTGTTTTCGTTGTTTTGTATGGTACATTTTATTTTTGGAACTATGTAAATTAGCTTAGTCTAAATTCAATGGACAACAAATGAAGTGTATGCTCATCCACAAAAAACTAAAACAAATGAACTGTTCAACTGAATGATGGTGTTCTCTTTCTAGACAGTGTTTTTTTGAACACGGTGTTTTACATATAAATCCCTTCTGTGAAAACCCTTCTCTGCTGTATTATAAATGAGATGATTTACATAAACACCGATAACACTTTATTTATACAAAAACAAAACGGGATGCAGCTAACTCTTTCTCTATGCTTTTGTGTGTAGTCGCAATCAAATAAATAAAATGAAAAAAAGGTATTAAAAAGGACACCAAAAGGGTATTAATCAATAGGACTGGTGTGAACCGTTTATTTCTCTGCATTGCACATTAGCCCAGGGAAATGTTTTTTTGGTACGGAGAATCGTTCCAGGCAGAGCCGCATAACGTCTGGCATCGTACAGAGAAGAACTTTGGGACTTTGTGGATTGTAATTCAATAAATGTAGTTCTTTAAGAAATCCAGAAGGAGGCAATAATATTTAAGTTTACCAGATTTTTAGAGCATGTAGTGCATGATACCAAAATTCAGCCGCTGAAACTCATGTAACAAGGGTCACTGTATTACTAAATTAATTTCATGCTCAGAGCAATAAAAGCCGCAAAGAACAATAAAAGTCCCTATTCCATTAGGGTAAAGCATATTGCATCAAACATTGTATAGCCATTAAGTAAATGATTGCACTGAAAATTAAACATATGTAAACACATAGTGATATGTCTGCTTAAATATATATTGCCTATTTCAAGGTAAATATCCTTGTATGGCCTCAGAAGTTTATTTTTGAACCCTATGTTTAATTTCTAGGGTCAATATAACTGAAAAAGGTCTGTAAACTTATTACATAAACTGAAGTTATTACTATGGTAAAGTGTGATTTCCGCAGTGAGAGTGCTTTCATCTCCCGATCCCTCTGGTCATAGGTCATACCTGAGTTGTCAGCTAGACGGAATCTCCCACAGCAAAGGTATCTCCTCCATTGCTTCTGAACATTTTCCTTCAATGCACAGTGAAATATGAATATAAATAAACCTGAGGGAAATAATAAGAAAATAACCATTATTAATAAGCACTTATTATATGCAACAGTGCTCATTTATCTTAATCTCTACATTTTATTACACATGAATATCAGATGAAGATGAAGAAAAAAATGAGTAGCAAAAATAATAATAAAAATAACAGGATTAGAACTAATGTGTGATTTAAAGATGTACAGGGGACCTCTAGTGGAGCAAAAGGGGATTTGCTGAAAGTTGGGTTATTATCATAAACTTAAACTTAAGGCTGAAATAAAACTATTAACCATCACTGATGGATTAATCCCCTTTAAAAATCCCAGAAGTCGGAATATTTATGCCACATCTCACGAGAGAGCCTTGCGTTTCTAAAGCCGTGCATCATAAAATCCTTTAAAACCACATAGTCAGACGTCCATTCTCTTATTACTTATTATTCTCTTATTACTTATTACTTACTACTATTACTGAGCCATCGCAGCAACCGTGAAGAGTGATAATTAGTATTTCTATTTCAGGGAACCGAGGTTATTATAATAACCCAATGTTCCTCTTTCGGATACAAAATATGAACCATCACTAATGGGTGATTATGCCCCATCTGACCAGAGGACAGACATCAGGCTGCACAAATGTTGAGCATTACAATGTACGCTAACACGTATGTGCAGGCATTCTTACTTTCCGCTCAGACACAGTGGCTTGGGTCCAAAACCCGCCCTTCTGTCGAGCGTATGAGCTTGAAGGGAGGTTTTATCAAGGCTTGTGGCATGACATTTAACCTCCAATGTGGAACAATGTCCTTCTACCCAATTCATAAAAACTGTCCTTCCAAAAAATGTGCTCCGTGCGAGACAGAATCCAGCTGGATGTTCCAGAAACAGCTGGATGTTCCAGAAACAGCTGGATATTCCTCAGGATGCTCCCGGCAGCATCTCTCCGAGCTCCCCTTGCAGTGTGGTTGTCACTGACCGCTCATCGCCCGATAACAGAAGCCTGGAGGTGCCCCTGCTTGCAGAGGGCCCCACAGGGGCTGGGGACTCTAAATCCTAAAAATGGCGGCAGGTCCTATCGACAAGTGCCCTCCTCTGAAGTTTCAAGCAGTGCTCACAAAACCTTGTGTCTTGTAGAGCCCCGTTCCGGACGCTTCTGTCTAGGGCAGCACGTTGTAGCCGTCTGAGGAAGGACACAACATCACGCAAGCGTGGAAAGTCTTCTCGGCCATCGTGCCACCAATCGTGTCACCAGGCAGGGAGTGGAGACGTGCGCGTGTGTGACTCGCTAGGTCGATGACGAAGTCACAAGAATCACAAAAGACCTAGCGACTGCAGGCAAACATTCATATTGTGATAGTTTTTTGGATCAAAAACAGCACACAGTTGCTGTATGTTATTAGTGATTAGAGAATGGCCGTCTGACTCGTGGCTTTATAGGATTTTATGGCCCACAACGTCAGATGCTCTCTCGCGATATTTGGCACAAATACAGAGAATTCTGGGGAGCCATAATGACACCATAATCATTTAAACTGAAACTGCAAAGCATTTCAAAGAACCTGAATGCTGAATACATAATACTGAATACAGACTTGGGAGAGACAATCATAATTGTAAAGTATTCACCACTACCCATTTTGTAGAGTTACAACTTTTAATTCAATTGGATTTTATTGGTATTTTTACCATCTGTTTTACACAACATACCTAACACTTTCAAGGTACAATATTGTTTTTATTGTGATACAAAAGTTGATTAAAAGAAAAAAAAACAGACATATTCACCCCCCGCTGCTATGAAATCCCTGAATAAACTCTGGTGCAACCAATTGCCTTCAGAAGTCACATAGTTAGTTGAATGGAGTCCAACTATGCTCAATTAAAGTGTCACATGATCTCAAAATAAATACACCTGTTTCTGTAAGTGCTCAGAGTTTGTTAGAGAACATACTAAGCAAACAGGATCATGAAAACTAAAGAGCTGAGATAAGGTCTGGGATAAAGTTCTGGAGAAACAATTATCAGGATTTTGAACATTCCGCGGAGCACCGTTGAGGAGACACAGCAAACGTATGGACAACAATTCTCTGGTCTGATGAGATCAAAATGTAACTTTTTGACCTTACCGCAAAACGCTATGTGTGGCACAAAACCAACACTGCTCATCACCCTAAGAACACCCTCCCTACGGGGAAGCATGGTGGTGGCAGAAACATGTTGTGTGGATGCTTTTTAGCGACAGGGACTGGGAAATCGCTCAGGATTGAGGGCAAGATGAATGGTGCAAAATGCAGGGCAATTTTAGAGGAAAATCTGTTTTAGTCTGCAAGACACCTGAGACTGAGGTTCAGCTTGCAGCAGGATAATGACCACAAACTCAAAGCCAAAGCTACACTGGAGCGGTTTAAAACCAAGAACCTGAATGTCTTAGAATGGCCCAGTCAAAGTCCAGACCTCAATCCAGTTGAGAATCTGTGGAAAGACTTAAAAATTGCTGTTCGTCCAACAAAGCTTGAGCAATTTTGCCTAAAAGAATGGTCAAAAATGTCAGGATCCAGGATGCAAAGCTGCTGGAGACTTACCCCAAAAGACTCACAGCTGTTGCCAAAGGTCGCAGCCAAAGGTGGTAATGACTCGGTGAGGTCAATCTTTATGTAACAAACAAATGTCTGTTTTTTCCTTGTAATGAACTTTTATGGCACAATAAAAAATATGTAGCTTCAAAGAGTTAGGTATTTTGTGTAAAACAAATGGTAAAAATCCCAATAAAATCCAATTGAAACCCAACTGAATTCTATTAAACGTGGAACTGCCAAGGGGAGGCTGAATACTTACGCAAGGCACTGTATAAACATAACATTTAGAACGGTAGTGACCGGTAGTGACCATATTCTATCCTTGGTCTTGACATCACAGGTCCGTCCGTAGCAGAAGTGGGGGCGGGGCATCTCACCTTGCAGCGAGTTGAAGATGGAGAAGAGGTACATGAAGGCCAGGTTGACGGGGCCCCAGGCGAAAAAGGCAAAGCCCCAGGTCATGCCCAGCAGGAAGGTGAGGCTGACCACGCTGCGCAGGTTACGCAGCACCTCCTCCCGCAGCGTGCGGTTGCTGCGTTTGCCGTTGCGCCCGCATATCTGTATCATGACCACGATGAACATGGCCACGTTCATGAGGAAGAGGACGGAGAAGTAGCCCACGCAGGTCACGTAGAACACCACCTGGTTCGTCACCCAGCAGCTGGATGGGGGAGATGGAAGGGGCGGACGGAGCTGTGAGTCCTTCTTATGATTAGTTTTATTCTTTTCTCATACTTTCTGCTTTTTTTAAAAATTCTACTCTTATCTTTTATGTTGTCATTTGCCCTAGTTCGACCAACCCACCACTGGAATAGCCACCCATGTTGGTCTTGACTGACAGCACGGGCAGAAGAGCATGCCAGGGCTGAATAGGCCAAAGACCTCATCGGCGTAACCATTATTAATTAGTCAAAACTGCAAGTACTAACAAAATCAATACAGTATTTCAAAGACTTACAATTCAGATGAGCCCTGTCCAGTCACTCCTTTTCCGTAATACTTCTTCCCATAGGAGTTCCTGTCGATAGCTACCACAATGGCCACTATCGCAGCAGGAACACCTAGACAAAGGAGTCAAGAGCTGAGCTTGTTTGACATTTCATTTGAATTTTTCTACTGTCTTTATTCACTGAACATTTACTGCAAGCGCTGTACATGTAAGAAACACCTATCATATCCATGCACTGATAAAACAAATACATACATAAATAATAAATAATACATTTAAGATAGTTACTACTTATAAGCACTACTTACCCCACCCAACTATGCAGAACTTGAGGATGTACCTCCGGATGTACGTGTTAAAAACTTTGACCAGTGCAATGTACATATGTATGGATTCCAGGCCCATCCAAGTGAAGGAGGTGAGAAGGAAGAAGTGCAGGAAAATGGCCACGGATATGCAGAGGCCCTCCTTGTCAAAGGAAGCCAGCCAGCCATCCAGCAGGAACACCATGTTGAGGAAGAGGAGGGAAGTGCTGAGGTTCATCAGGATCTTGGAAGGGTAGTCCCGACGTAGCTTCCTGCAAGAGATTCCACGACTGACTACTTTCTCCAGAGAACGTTTTTTTCCCTTCTCTTTCGACTCAAGCAATCACAGAGTTGAAATCACAAGCGTTCAGAGTGGTTTCGCAGCCACTTGCGGAGCTGAGAAAACCCCAAGGTGAGTGTGGTTGCGGAGGTGTAAGTGACGGTCTCTGAGGAGCAGTGACTCACTCGAAGGCGATGTAAGTGAGGAGGGTGGCAGCGGAGAATATCGCGGAGATACCACAGCCGATGTATGTGATGAAGGTGAGAATCTTGTTGTTCTGCTCATCGATCAGCGCTGCGGCTCCCGAGATGTCCTGTTGGACAAGGCAAACTTCACTCAGGTGGTCTACCGAACCATTGGGCATTTAAGGTGCTCCCACGATCTGACCAAAGTAACCACGATCGCTGTCCATAGCCAACACTGGGCTCTGCACCCTGGCCCTATCGCGGGATAAACTGAGTAAATGTCTCACCATTAAAATTCCAAAATGTGTAAGATGGTTGCAGAGGCAAACGGTCTTGTTTCCGTTAGAATCCGGGCCAACTCTGCACCCTGTGCTGTTCCAACCCCCTTTGCCGTCTTAATGAGGACGAAAAAAAATAAAAAATCAATCACAGCCATCCTTGCAAGAGGGCTTCAGGAACAGAATGTTGTTTTACATGGAACCACTACTGTGAGTCATTGTTTCTCTCATCGTTAGAAGTGATATTTGAGTTCAAATGGAAACTTTTCTACCCAGTGATGTTTTGCTTCAGTAAGTTTTTTATGGGGCATTTGAGTCTTAAGCTTACGAACGGCCAACAGTGTTTTTCAATTTCACGGGATTAACAAAATATTTCAAGGTTTCGATAAGCTTAAAACATAGTGACATATATTGAGAAATTCAACATTGGGTTACAATGAACATTTTTCATTTTAATGAATGTCCTGGTCCATGCACAAAGACTTACTTTTGAGGTTAAAATCCCAGAACACACACACTGGCTTCAGCAATGGCTGCAATTGACAGACAAAACAATCTTAGTGGTGGCTACGCATGAAATTGTCATTATTTATTTAAATAATTTTATTAATGACTTAAGTCTAGACATAGGTTTTCTTCTCTTAGCCTTCTCTTCAGCTCTGTAAAAAACAAAAATGTTTAATAAGAAAGGAAAAGGCTGCATCAGGTAGTGAGAAAGGCCTTGGTGGTACCTTGTACTCCAGGTGCACAATCTCAATCTGGACCGGATCCTCAAGGTTGCTGATTGACTGATTAGCCACACTGCTGGCCACCACATAGCTATTCAAGGACGGTCCATTGGACATTAGATCCTGAGAAAAAATACATATTATAGCAATTGTATGGAATCATTACATCTGTTTTATTTAGTTTAAGTTTCATTCTGTGACAGGTATAACACAATTTTTTTTTTTTAAATCCACGAGCGACATATAGAACTGACCGGAAAAAACCCAGTCTTGCTGAAGAACAAGAAGTTTATCCGCGAGACTGAGTTGGCTTGCTCATCAGTCAGGTTGCTCAGCAAAGTGGCTGGGAGTGTGATTGCGGCAAGCGGATTCTGTTGAGTTGCTTCAAAGTCAATCTGTAGGAGGGAGACAAGCCACTTATTCCCCTGACACCTCTATATATTCGCTTGGCAAGCTTTCTCGCAAAGTGAAGAAGATTTGGTTTTTTCATCTCTTAACCGCTCTGTAACTAACTTATTTATTTTGCTGTCATACACACGTTTCAAGCCTGCAACCTAGACATCCAGGGTCCAGTGCTCTAAAGGCTACGCTAAAAGCCATTGGCAAAATATTTGATGCTGCTTGAGTAGGCACAAGAGAGAGAATGAGTAGGAAACTGGAAAATATTTTCACTGGGGAAATACCCTGACATGTTTTTCCTGCTAATTACGTTGGTTTTACATTGCCTACATAAGTGGGGGAAAACTAAACAAAACATAAAACCAGACCAAAATATAATAAAAGGCTGTTGCAAGATCCAGAAAATGTTTTAAGTGACTTACACAAATATACATCCTTCCAATGATTTTTGGTGTAAAGAACAGGGCCTTGCTTTATGAGTCAACCTTAAGACAGAGCTAAACTTTCCATTTGTGGTTTTCGGCAAAGCCCTTTCCAGGAAACACCGGCATGGTTTTGGGCTTGTGCTTAATGTTTCCCGGCCTCAGTGTAAGTGATGCACTTTTTTTCATGTACATGCTTCCTATTTGGCAAAAACCTCTCTGAAACTCCTTTTTCACAAAATTCATTGTGAACTGGCAGTTATCCTCTATGAGACGTGCTGTATCCCATGACTACGAAGGAGGGAAATTAACAGTCTTGAAAAAAGGCGAGTTTGGTTGCCAACATAAACGAGTGTAAAACATTTTAATGTTTTTGCAGAAGGATTTCTATACATTTAATTTACTTTGCAGAAGGGTTCATTTTAATTTTTTTATCTTTATTCTTCTGCTTAGAGATATGGTGCAACTGTGAGTTGAATTAAGGTGGACTCCTTATATTCTTAATTTTGAGCTGAATTACGTCAAGGTAGAACTTCTTCTTGCAGGGTTTTTTTTCAGCAAATGTTGTCGGAAATTGGCAGAGCATGAGTGCGTGGCGTGCCATACCTTCAGGTCCGTGGAGTTGTCAATGTAAGCACTGAAGGACGTGCCGTTGAACTGGGTTGAGTTGAAAGAGGAGATGCCCAGAGCCAGGTTTTTGGAGACGATACTTAGTGAGGGCCCATCAAACTCAATCTTCAGGATCATTTCGTCCATCATTTTCAGAGCCCTTGGACATTACACATTACATATTACTCTTGAGCATGGTACTTAATCTGAATTGCTTCATTAAAAAAATATCCAGCTGTATAAGGGGATGAATGTAAGGAAATTGTAAGCTGTGTAAATTGTAAGCTTGCTTTGGAAAAAAAGCATCTGCTAAGCAACTAAATTGTAATTGTACAGCAAACATTAGTGTACAGTGTGTGTGTTTGTGTGTCTGCGCACGCAGTACATTATTAATTTTTCATAGCAGAAACCCTGATCCAGAGCAGACATGGCTTCCATACATACAGCCAGATGTATAAAATGTCGTATCATGGGTTACACAGCAGCATCACCGGGAACCTACAGCATGCTGGTCATAAGTCAAAACCTTACACTTCGGAAGAGTTTGCAAGAGCTGTGTCTGAGCCCGTCATCACATTGGAGAAGACCTCCACCACAGTGGAGGCCAATGACGCATTGAATCTGGCCACCGTGATGATCTCTCTCAGCTTGTTCACCACCTGCAACACCTCTTCTGTCGAGGGCTCATTGCTTGTCATGTCAATCAGTGTGGTGGCCACCTCTGCAGCATTTTCTGTGGAGTAGAATAAAAACTACTCTGTAACAACTATATACGATGGGAACTTATTCAATATGTCTATATCTAGAGTTTTCGCTGACATACCTGCAGACACGACAATCTCTTCTACAGCAGTACAATAACTTAAGTCGGGACGGTCCCAAAATGCTGTGTAGTTCTGCCAGTTCAGTTTGCTGAAGAGAAAAATGTAGAGTAAGAAAGGATTTTATTCTAAGGAGACTGGGGAAATGAGGAAAGCCGGCCTTGTAGTTAAAGAATGACGAGGCTTTTTTTTTTTATTGACGTGAAGGAGGAGGGAGTTAACTCTGAAGCGTAAGATGGCTGAGGCACATAAGCCCTTCTAAAGCATGAATGAAAACACCACCCTACAGGCCGACCCAGTTTGTACGGCGAGATTCACCATGTCCTTGAAGCATTGGCAGTTTTGTTGAAGAGGCAGGGCAGGAACTCTGTGATGGTTGGTCGGCTTTGGGGCCATGTGTAGTAGGAAGGGTTTTTGTCTTCTTTACACTCTTGTAATGGGTCATAAAAATACACCATTAACCATTAACTCATTTTTACTGCAGTAATAGAGCAAATACCTAGGTTTATATTATATATACCATATAAACAGTTTATAAATAGTTTATAATGCAATCCAGATTAACTGTTATTAATTCTTGGTGAATTCTTCTTTAATGCATTTCTATAGAGGCGACTAAATGGTCTCGTACCCACAGGTTCGACTATGAGTCTTTCCCACACAAGCCCACTGTCCAGAGCCTGGTCCATCATCAGCCAGCTTATTATTTCTTTCTCTAGCAGGGTAGCATTGATGGTTTGTTTGGAGATGAGCAGGGCTTGGCAGGCGTACCTAGGCACGGGAGATGCAAAGATCAAGTTTCGAGGAAGGACTTGTGAGAACCGCGGGTTGTGACCGTTTAACGCGCTGCCTTACGTTATCGTTGCTCCAGGTATTGGTGGATTGCCCAGGCTGGGAGGACACTGAACACTGGAGAAACACAAAGAGGCAGATTGACTTAATGCATGCAAATTGCCTCATTTATTGCACGTCAGTTGCAACTGGCGTCTGCACCGTGTAAGCGTGTGATTCACAGCGACAATCATGCTAATCAGGTCAGCGCAGACCTTTCCCAGGTTATTAACGCTGATCAAAATGACCTCAGACTCACACATATAAATTTGCATATAAATCAATTTTTTGTCCCAAGAAAAAAACGGACAGTGCCCCAGCAAACGCACCGGAAAAAGTGGGAGAGAGCAATGTCACCTCTGCGAATGCAGGATGTTGGGTAAAAGAACATTTGTTTTCCGTTCGTTTGTTTTCAGTCTAATACTATGAAAATATTTTCTTTGTTTTTTCATCATTGTCTCAAGAAATTGTGTACCAAAAAAATGCATTTGAAATCGTTGCAAGAGCCTTAATTGTATACTTCTCCTGCACCTTGGAGAACATCACTCCCGCTGCATGATAGTGATATATTTGGTATAAACCGCAGTTTTGATTTATCACTTACAATCAGTAGTCCTCATCTCAGATTGGTCTCGTGTAAAAGATCTGGCATGTTTAGCACGTTTGGTTCGCTAATAACTAATGCTTGAGTGATAGAACTCCTCAGGATACAAAGATATTTGCCTATCACTTAAAATTGCTTCTCAGAAATCATGGCAGCCAAATCTATAGCCCATCACCAAGGAAAACAAAAACAACCATGTCTTGAAAAAGAGCCAGGACAAGAGGAGCTTGATCTTGCAAAGTAATTTAACAGTTGCAGGCACAGAATGATACCAAGTTCAATGTTTCCTTTGAGCTCCACAAGAAAGTCAATAATTGGATGTCTTCTCAGCCTGTAACCACAAATTGTGTCCTATTGTGCGTCTTCTAGTTAGGTTACCATCTCCATCAGCATTTAAAGCTTTAGAATGGTTTTCTCAATAGTGCATTGTGATTTTGCGATGGTCTTTGTGAGTCACGTTCAATGTGCAACACACCTACTTTGCATACAAATAAACCATTTAGCGTGGAGTTGCTTAATTATTCATGGGCAGTAACTTTGTCCCGGGACATGTTCGAAAAGCTATCCTAACGCGCAATTGAATGCACGCAAACCGACTGCATTTCTCCACAGAAACAAACCCAATAGCCATGCCAAATACTTTATAATAACTCTCTTGGTCTGCAAATACATTTTAGAGCATTGCTACGTGTAATTAGTAAGCCAGTTAGCCCAGTGAAACTCAGTAGGTTACTCACATTTAATATTTGGGTGTAGAATTTGCATGTGACTGCCACATCTTGCAAGTGTCCTGTCCTCATTTTGTAACCTGAAGTGTATGTAGGGGTGCGGCGGCTCAAGTCAGTGGGCAGAGACAAGAACTGGTGTGAGAGTGAGTACCTTTGTTTCCAAGAGAAAGATAATTTTGCTTCCTGAGTGCTGAAGATGTGTTTGTAGAGCATAAACCTTGACAATTGTTCACATTAAATTGCTATTTTTCAGGAGACACACGCTCATTTCAGTACTAACTTGTGATATCTGTGGTGCTTATTCTGCAGCACAAACAGTTTCAACAAACTCATAGACAGATGGGAATAGCGTATTTTATATCTCTCACCTGACATTGCTGACAAAAACAGGGTATGTCCAGTTTTCTAATCTTCGGATAAGCTGAAAAGAATAAATAAATACATAAATAGAAATAATGTAATATCAACTTTATAAAAACACACACATAATAATAATAATAACAGGAACATATATACATACATAAATACAAGCTACAAGCTCAGATAAAATGACACTACAGACAAAACAGAAAAATATTATCAAAATGCGGACAGCCAATATATTATATATATATATGTATATATATACACAAATATTTAACAGAATCGACACAACTGCCTCACCCAATGCATTACATTACTCTTCACCTCTTCCTCTTGGCTCCCATTTACAACAACGGACACTTTGTAGAAAAGCCCCTCTATAAAAGAAAGGGACAACAGCACACTTTGTTACCCTGTTATTTGTCATGGAAAAATCTGTTGGAAAACAACAACTTCATCATCTTATCTTCAGTGTCACATAGCAGAAGTGCAAATGTGGGGGGGGGAATCATCATGGATATTAAAACCAAGTTCGTGAAAGGTGGGCTAGGGTCAAAGGCATGGATAAAAGACAGGAACAATATCTTTGTAATAAAACAGCATTGTACTGAAGTAAGATTAAATAAATTTGAATGCTTCACTTATGATGTTTTGCCACCAGTAAGTGATTGATTAAATGATGCAACATACAGTACATTTCCAAGTTTTTATGAACAATCATTTTTGTCATCTGCTGCTATGCAACACAACAGCCACTGGGTGGCCCCCAAGTAATATTTGTGGTTAGTGCTCCGCTACAATACTTTCCACCCTTAGGCCAACACCATTCTTAGGAGATTCCAACATCACATCCTAAGTTTTATCACTCAGTCGAAGGGAAAATCTGCACATTTTCTGCAGCTTAAGAAAATGTGCTTTGCCCTTTCGATACATTTTTGTCCTAGAAATTTTAGTTGAACTACTTTTCTTGGCAAGCAGAACTGGAAGTCTCCTAAGAAGCATGAACAGTGAAATCAAACGAGAACAAAATGCCCAATTTGTACCATAATAACAGATTTCAGGTATGCAGTGTTCTGAAAAGACTAAAGCCTGTGATTGGGAAAAGAAAAACTACAATCCATGTTAATGTACTACTGGCCAAAAAAATCAAGCAGGGAGAGTCTAACCTTCTGAAATGATTTCACCAAGAGGGCAGACAAATTTTTTTTACCTAGCAACACCAAGACGTCATGCCATCATCGCTAACATTCAATGCAGAGATTCAATAGGGAAGAGATGATCGTTTTTTTCTTTTTCTACAACTACAGTGTTATTTTAAAACATACTGTTCCTGGCTGAAAGTCCACACAGACATGAAATATGAAAGCGAGCTTTACATGGGCACGGCGCAAGCTCAGAGACGCTCGTCGACGTCCCATTGGTGGATCTTGTGGGCACACTGCCATTGACTGCTTTAACTGGCCTGAGCGGGGTGGTAAGCCATTCTGAGCCCACCGTGGGGACAAAAGACAGCTCTTCTGGGCTTGTTTGCTTTGTGGGAGAGGACCGCGTCTTTGGTTGGCGAACGGTGCTCTGAACGACTTTCGACTGGTTCCAGCATGCCTTGCCAGGAAGCAGGCTATCATTGGAGATCAATGAGACTTGGTGGCATTGGGTCTCGTCGGTGCTGTTACTGTTGGTGTTGGTTTCCATGGTCGCAGGATTGCGGTGCCCCGGTTGCGTTGGGACCATCACAGGATTGGCCAGTGGGGTCATGGTTGTTTGAGAAGGCACACCCGCTTCAGCCAGCCTACTCCGCCATGGCTGGTCACCGTCGGGCAGAGAGGTCTGAAAAAACGCTGCCGTTGGCCAAACAGGTGAGGTGTTGCCGGGCCCAGCCTCTGCCACACTCTCAGTGCTGACAAATGACAGTGCCGTCAGAGGTGGAGTTGAATCAGAGAGCGGGCGTGTCATTGCGTAGTTGGAGGACAACAGTCTTTGCGACCCGAAGGTCATGCTGGAGTGTAGCGTGGAAGTCGGGTCAAGTGTACTGGTGCGACTTGCACTGTCAGGCAGAGACAGGAGAAGTTTCGTCATAGGAAGATATCCATGTTCAGCCGGTGAGCTATCCTGCTGTAGGTGCTGTGGTATTGACGGTTCACTCAGCGCATCGGGGATGACAGGCTGTGAGAGGGTTAGTTGCCCCTGAGATGAGCGAGACCAGGATGAAGATGACATTGCAGCTTCTTCTTGGGTGAAATAGTGCTCCATATCCCCTGCACTCTGTGAGTACACAGTAAAATACTCCACCCTCTCCGGCAACATTCTCTCCAGCGGGGAGCTGGCCTCTGAGAAATCAGCAGGCATGACAAACGTGGGCGACGTGTGCATTCTCCCCTCCACAGTTTGGGAGATTATATTAGGAGGCGAGGACTGAAAAGCCGGCCAGTTTACTGATATAGTTCCAAGGGCCTTGTGTGGCGCCTCAGTAATACCACTGACAGAAATATGAGCGTTACGTGACAAGCCTCTCAGGTCAGAGTCGAAGGGATTATGGCTGTACTGTTCCCTGGAGCCGCTAAAGGGCGTATCCAGTGAACTGTTTACCGCCGACGTCAGTTGAGCCAAAGGTGAATCCAATTCTGCGTTACGGGCTGGCGCAGACACAATTGCGGCGGTCATGCCGGCCCGTTC
>JAOVYW010017442.1:15179-35070 GCA_025775045.1 Hiodon tergisus | reverse complement strand
CCCCCCCCCCCCCCCCGGTCCTGTCAGGGGGCATTTTTGAAACTGGTCCCCCGCAGTGTCGGTGCGTTTTTGGGAAACCGTTGTTTGTGTGTTGTGTTGCAGAGGCAGGAGCGATTCGCTGAACGGTCGCAGTTGGAAACGGAGAAAAGGGTAAAGATTTCCCTTGTATTAATAGCAGTCTTTGTTGTTGCTGCTCATTGTTTTTGAGGAAGAGGCGCTGAAACTGTCACCCCCCCCTTCCTATTGAAGATGCATTATATTTATACATAAGCTTTACTCTGGTGCTAAATGGCTTATGGCCAGACCAATCTTTAGAAAATTGAGAGGTTGCCATTTTGCTCATTTCTTAGACACATTTTCACTGTCTCAAACTAGCGTGTTGGCGAACTGCGTGGTAACAAACTGATTTATGTCTGAAGGTTACGAGCAAGACCAAATTTCAGCCGGGTGGTATGGTCTTAACATGACTTCCTACAGTGTTCTCTCTCTCCTGCTGCTGGCTGTTCAAATCACAAGCAAACTCTAGGCCTTGTGAGGGGAGGGGCCCGTCCTCCCTCCCTCCCCCACGACCATAAGTCACAAGCTCCTTTTCACACATTGGAACAAGCCTTGTAGAGCGGTGTGTCCACAGTGCGAGAATGAGAGAGTTTAGAGTGGCTGAGAGCTGTGGTGCCTTCAGAGTGGTTTCTGCATGAGCCGGTTTGTTTTTGTTCAGTGCGACCGCGGCACGTCCTCGTTTCGCATGTTCGCCGGCGGGATACAGTCACGCGTGACGCTTGCGTTCCTCATCCAGTTTGACTTTGTTTCACCTCCCAGGCTTTGCCAGCCTTTAAGCTCTGGTTTGACATTTCGTTTCCATCCCGACCTGACAATGCAGCCATGCCACAGCACATCTAGGGTGCGGCGGCAGCACGGGTCGGGCTTCTCCTGGAATGCGGGTTTTTCGGTGCAGTAAGGGATGAGTCAGCCCCGTGTAGTTTCGGTTCCCTTTGCAGGGGCAGCCCGGGAGTAAAATGCAGCGGTCGCGTTTGGACCTTGGGAGTGCTTGACCACCTCGTGCATGCTCACCCCTATCCGTCCGGCTAAAGTTTTCCTGAACCCCCTTTCCCCCCCACACACACGCTGCATCCACAATGGTATTCGCTCGTCTTGGCCATCCTTAAGTCTCTAATCGGTGAAAATGAGCGGAAGCGTTCAATTCAGCCGGGCCCAGAACTTAGCGGTTTTAGCTTAGCTGTTGGAGCGATTGCGAACGTCGCAGCGGTATACCATGACGGATGCAGTCTGTGACGCCCTGTTTGGAGTGTGGGGCCCCCCCTGCTTGCTTGAGTTGCATTGCCATCGCGGGGAACGGTGATTTTTAAAAATTGTATTACATTTTATTTATTTACCAGTTTGTTTCCCCCCTCCCACACAGGAAAGAAGAGCACTAGAAAGGAAGATCTCTGAAATGGAAGAAGAACTGAAGGTATGAACAGGTTTACATGTTGCCTCGGATAGTATCGCCACTCTGCATTTGTAGAGTGGTAATCGAGTAAAAGGGTGGTGTGGGGGGAGAGGGGTTTAATGGCAACTTGCGTTGATCTGATTTAATCTGTGCCCACGACAAAGGTAGTAAATATCTGTCGGACACCAGACCTGGTAAGATTTTATGAAATATTTGCAACTTTATCCTAAATGTTTTTATTTGTTTAAAAATATATAGCTTTTTTAATTGGTCGTAGGCTTACTTTCGGCATCCTTCCCATTTTGAAAACCCTTTTGGGTTCAGAAAGTTCATCTGGCAGGAGTTTGGCACCAGTTGTCCTGGGTGTATGAGTGATACGGACTCCCCTGTGAGACTGTAACCCACAGTGTCTCTTTTTTCTCTCCCTCTCTCTCTCAGTGCCAGGTTTAATTCAGGCCAGCGCCTGGAGATGGCATAAGAAACCGTAGCACCAGGCTGTTCTCGACTTTGTCAGACAAGCGCGTCACTCAATGCGACGGCCAGTTGCCGGCACTCCCCCTCAAGGCTATCAGTTATCGGTTAGCGTTAGCGTTAGCAATCGTCCCTTTTTAAAGCAGGACATCAGATGGACTGCAAGGAGTCATCTGTCTGCTATAGTCTGGAAAACGGTGATGTCACTCCAAGCCGTGGATAGCTAGAGCCTATTGGTCGCTGCATAGCTGCAGGAGAGCCTCAGAGACAGCAGGGGGTGGAGCTCATTTTGCCAATGCAGTTGCCATATTTTTTTTTTTTTTTTTTTTTTTTTTTTTTTTAAACTGTTTTTCTCCTAGTGCTAGGCCTCCCAGTAACTCCCCATGTAGACCCCACCCAGTGCCCATGTACTTTTGCTGAGACACGTCAGCGCGATCTGAGCGCCTTTCCCACCAGGGGGTAAACGTGCTAACCTAATGTCAAACCGGATCGTCCCGTCTTAACTGGAAGGCCCAGAGGTGCGGCAGCAGACCTGTGCCGTGTACTCTAGGCGTCGCGCCACTCGATGTACGCGTTTCATTCCGCCCGCTCAGAGTCCCATCTCTGCCACCTCGAACACGTCCTGCTTTCAGCACGTCTCCATTGCTCTCCCGTTTCCTAACATCTACTCTTTTCTTTTTTTCTTTTGTCTTCCTCAATCTTGCTTTTCGAATGCCCCCCCCATTCATTTTTATTTTATATATATTTTCTTTTTAAATTTTTTTTGTTCCAACTTTTTTTCCTTGTTCTTTTGTGATTTTCTGCAGAACCTCCACCAAGTAAAGCAGGTTCAGGCCCTACGGCAGTTAAACGAGCGCCTCTCTGCCGAGAATAGGGCCCTGGCCCGCGTGGTGGCCAAGCTGTCAGAGTCCTGTAGCCAGCCGCACGCTGTGGACTTGTAGCCGCCCCCCCTCCCATTCTCCGTTGCCCCCGTTCCCGCCCATAGCCAGGCAGGTGCCAGCCTTCACGTCCACCTCTGTCACCCCAGGGGGGAGTCTCGCCGTTCCCCGTTTGTGGTTTACTTCCTTTTGCTTTTCCCCTCCGTGTGCCGTTTGGGGACCCTTTTTGACCTTTGACCTCTGTCAGTGTTTTGCTTGGTCTGGCCGTTTGCATGACGTGCTTTTTATGAAGTGGTCAAGCAACCTACACCAGCCTTATGTCTCTCTCCAATGTTTTATTCCAACGCTTTACTAGTGACGTCATTCTAGCCCCGATTTAACTAGAGCATTCACATGACAGTGCTTTTTTCAGTAAGCAACAGTGCTAAATTCTATTAAATTATAAATATATATATACACATATAATATAATGTAATTTTGGAACCTACTATCTTATCTCACTGTAGGACTGACAACTTGCTCTTAGCTCAAAGAGAAAAGCCCACCGTTGTTCCTCATGTGACGCTCTATTGCAATCCCGGTTGGCTGACGGTACATAGCGTTAAAGTTAGAGCCCTGCTGTGTATCAGGCCGGAAATCGCCTAAGTGCTCTGGGCCTCAGGATCTCAGGGGGTTGAACTACAAATACCAGTGTCCCAGTGTCACAAGACTCCAACTTCATGCTTCAGCATGTGCACCACACGTCAAGCAGCACTCCACTGCATGGCTTCAGGGCCCACAGTCTGCTTAGCGTCCGGTGGACAAGGAGGTAACCAAGAACAAGAGAATCCCAATTTTATACGTTGCCCACTCCACACGTGTTTTATCCCTTTTAATCTCTGAGATCCTGCATCGTGCCGTTATTGTAGTGAAGAGTTTAGCATGACTTGCTGTTTGCGGAGTGTCGTGCAGGATTCTGTCATGGTTCTTTTTACAGTATTGTTCCTTGGACCAATCTTACGAGAATTTGTCAATGTTTGGCGATCGTGGGCTGGAGAACAGACCGGATATTCTCAGGCCTCTGTGTGCATATTCCCTGACCCTGGACCACGATGGTATTTCTGTGGTCCGATTTTGATTGGCCTCCCAGGAAGAATCAGGCCCAGTTGAGGCACAAGCTGCTCGAAACGGTTTAAGTCAGTGTTGTTGATGACGCTAATGGTAAAAATAGTAGTGTTTTAGTTTTTTGAAAAGGGGGAGAAAAAAAATTTGTTTTGACAACCCACCCAGCTGGATGGACCATAGAAGGGCTTGTAAAGCAGAGGCACTGTCAGCGTTTCAAAAAATCTGTTTGTACATATTTTCAAATGTATATTATGTAATATTATCCAATGAGGCAACCTCTATATTATGTAATATCATCCAATGAGAGGTAATCTCTATATTATGTAATGTTATCCAATGAGAGGTAATCTCTATATTATGTAATGTTATCCAATGTGAGGCAAACGTATAACCAAAGAGGCTGTGGCTGGAACAACAGGACAATTTACAAAGAGCTGGGCCATTACACCAATAATGTTTCAAGTACCTCATACACTTTTATTTTCTAGAGTTGTTTGTATTTGTGGATTTACAAGTTCAACCAGCTGACACGAGGCATTGCTTTAAAACGATTTACTTGCAGTGCTGTGGAGAGTTATGGAGTGAACGTTTGAATGTGTATGAAATGCTCACCCGATTTCCATGTCTTAACTTGTTTACATGCTGTGAGGTTCAGGATTTCCAACCCTCGTGAGATCCTGGTCAAATAGCTCATTATATGTCCTCTGCCTCTCTCTCTGCCTCTCTCTGCCTCTCTCTGCCTCTCTCTGCCTCTCTCTCTGTTCCTGTCTGTCTCGCTCTCTCTGTATTTTGAGCTGACAAAGGTTGTGTGTGTTAAATATAAACCACATTACATCTTCAGAGTTAAAAAAAAAAAACTCGGACAACAAGGTGGGTACGTCTCTGCTTTAAGCTGTGAATGCTAGTGAGCGGTGACTGTTTGTACTGACGGTGTTTGTGTGCGGTGTACGTGAAGACTGGACCACAGGTTTGCATGGCAGTTTGCGTGGACTCTGAAGCCGTGCTTTACCCGGCCGCCCGTTAGATTGCTACGATGGAGTCTCACGGCAGACAGAGCTGCAATTAACTGTGAAGGGCCATGCTGATTGGAAGGCAGACTTGTCATGTGTCATGTCACATGTTTAACCCTTCTCTCCTCTGTCTTTCTGTTTCTTTCAGACTCTACCAGACTTGAAAGCAGATAACCAGAGGCTAAAAGACGAGAATGGGGCACTGATTCGAGTCATTAGCAAACTTTCCAAGTAGACAGTAACCCTGCCCCCTAGCAACCGTTAATGGTATTGCACACTTAGATTTTAATTGAAGCAGACTTGGGCTTACAGCTCTGCCTCATCCCATCTTTACCCCAATCCCGCTGCCCCACTCTACACCGCGGTTTCGCCCATCGCTCCCTACAGGCCGCTTTCCAGGCTGAACAACGGAGTTTACAAGCTTAAGAAAAACATCATGAATGATTTTTTTTTTTTTTTTTTTTTTTTTTTTTTTTTTTTTTTTTTTTTTAAGTGTTGCAGGCGGGGAAGCCTCAGAGATATAAATGTAACCAATAAGCCTTAGTTGTACATAAGACACCTGCATGGAGCTCTCGGCCGTCACAGAGGAACAGTTATTCAGCCTGTCGTTCCTTTCCTTTCCTTTTTGTTTTTGTTTTTGTGAACCCGCTCAGAAGCGTCTCACCGCGCCTGCCGTTTCCCCTTGAACCCCTCCTACCTCCGGCTTCCCAGAAGGTCTGCCCCTGTTAGAGACTCTGTCACTCAACAGAAGGCCTCTAAGGCGCACGCCGACCCTGAGTTCTCCCCCCCCCCCCCTTCACCTCTAGTGTTTCCTCCTCACAGCGGGACAGGCCGACCCGGTGGAGATTAAGCTTTCACTCTATGTGCAATATGCATTTATTTCGTATAAAAATGCTTCAATGGGTTTAATTGAAAGTAGGATTTCCACATCTGCCTCAGTCGCTAATTTTTCCTTGCCTTTTTTTTCTTTTTAAGTTTGTAGTGTAGTTTTTTTTATTATTAATATTATTATTATTATTATTAAATATTTTTTTTTTTTTCCTGGTTAAGTCTGTATTCCTCACTTCGTTTTAGCAGGTACTGATTGATGCTGTACATATGAATTTGCAACCAGCACGTGGCCTGCATTACGGTTCTCCATGACAAACCCCGTCTGTTACCATGAAGATATACAAACTCCAGAGGACGGAAGAAAAAACAAAACGAACAAAAAAAAAACTGTGTGCTTTTAACGATTTTCATTTCTTTTATTATCTGAAGTAATTGAATTTCAGCGGAACCGCCCTCAAACAGGACGTCCGTCGGCGTTCGATTCGGCTTATATTTCCTTTAAATTTTAAGCGTTCACGGGAATTGTGAAATAAGAATGATGTAAGCGCTCACTACATTTCACACATTGTATGCAGCATCTTTGGAAGAGTGATGTTAAATTGCTTTTTTTTCTTTTAAAAAAAAAAAAGCTGTAGTATTAGCTGAAATATTGTCACTAAATCCTAGGAATTTCTAACCCTGTCCTTATTCAATGTGTATCTGCACTGCCTCCCTTGTGATGGGTCTTGTCAGATTTTTTTGAGAGCTAAACCACTATGTCGAATAAAGACGGTGCATTGGAACACACAGTACATTTTATGGATGTCCATGGCGTTTCTGAGATTCACTCTCATGAACACGATGTCAGTGTCGTTTTGGCCGTTTCCAGCTTCTTCTTCGGTTTTGATGGGTCCAGAACCCAAGCCCCCCCCCCCCTTAATCTCCCAGTGTTAAAAAAAAACTAAAAAACACAAAAAAAGCGTGTGACTTCTTATCGGCGCACTGTGCTATGACTACCAACCACTGAAGAGTTCATTAAAGAAAAATTGTACATTGTAAAGCCTGTGTTAGCGATTGTTATGTTTTGATTATATTGTACACCGAAATGTGAATTTACACCCCCTTTTGTGGAATGAGAGAGGAAGCGTGATCAGGGTGTTCTCGAGGACGTGTGGGTTTAATACACTGGTCTGGGGTCTTGGTTCTGTGGGTGTTCGTTTGACGCAGGTTTGAGGCCATGCTCTGCCAAGCTCAGGTTTATTTTTCTTCTTTTTTTTTTTTTTTTGATTTCTTCAACAATGACAAAGTATGGTACAGTGAGAGTGCGCCCTTAACATTTTAGATTGATTGATCTATCCATTGATCGATCGGAAGTACGCTGAGGGGATTAGCACAGAGAAACAGATGAAGAGGTCTGAATGAAAGAGACGATTGTCAGCAGAGAGCATGGGATGTTCCGTGGACTTCGTGACTGTTTAAAAAAAAAAAAACTTTAAAAGAAACCATGCAGATTTCTGTTAGGTGAGAGCACTTAGACACTTAGCTACTTTCTGTCTGATATTTTAGTGTTTTATATTTAGGTTATTTATTCTTTGAGAGAGAAAGAGAAACACATTTACGTGGCAACAGCTCGGAGGATATAGAGGTAGTGCAGAGCAAACCTTCTATTCGCATGAAAGTAGTTGTTGATTCTTTTGGAGAAGCAAATGTATTTTGACATATACGAATAAAATAAATAAAGTGATCTTTGTCTTTTACTGTATTAAACACCTTTACAACCTGTTTCCCCCTTTCATATGACATAAAATAGTACTCTATCCATGCTTTTGTTCTCCCTTAGCGTTTGAAGTCTGAAGCCTGAAGCGGACATGCACTACTCTACCACTAGATGGAGAACAGTATGTCTGACTGTCTCTCCTTCCTGGTTGCTAGATTGGGCTGACGTAGGGATAGTTGGGAAAACATTTTTCATTGTGTGGGGAAAAATAGGAGTGGTGCAAGTGGCGATTGTTTGGTAGTTGGGTTTGTGAACAGCGAGTTAAAAAAATACAAGATTCTAAAACATTTAAATAAATGAAGGATACACCATTTCGAAACCGTTGGAAATTCTTGACACAAAGTTAATGTTTTGGGGCTGTGGTGGTGCCATTTCTGATGATGAAGGTTGTTCAATGGCTCATCCCCTGCATATATCGTTGTAATTGGCAAAAATCTGTTGAGAATCATGTACGTCGTAGTTTAAACTCCTGCTCCAAAATGGTGGCCACCGAGACAATGGCCTCCACACTGCACAGCCTTTAGATCTGCACTGGCTTTAGACCACACAGGCTTTAGATCTGCAGTGGCTTTAGACCACAGAGGCTTTAGATCTGCACTGGCTTTAGACCACACAGGCTTTAGATCTGCAGTGGCTTTAGACCACACAGGCTTTAGATCTGCAGTGGCTTTAGAGCGAACTGGCATTAAGCTGCAGTGGCTTTAGACCACACAGGCTTTAGACCTGCAGTGGCACAAACTTACGACCGCACTGGCTTTAGACCTGCAGTGGCACAGACTTAAGACTGCCTGGCTTTAGACCTGCAGTGGCTTTAGACCGCACTGGCTTTAGTCCACATAAGCTATAGATCTGCACTGGCTTTAGACCTGCAGTGGCACAGACTTAAGACCGTACTGGCTTACGACCGCACTGGCTTTAAATCTGCAGTGGCTTTAGACCGCACTGGCTTTAGACCTGCAGTGGCACAGACTTAAGACTGCACTGACTTTAGACCACACAGGCTTTAGACCTGCAGTGGCCCACAGTGGAATGAGTAGGTTACCAGCCATGACCAGCCTACGATGGCGACAGCTGCCACTCCCACAGACAGAAAAAAAAAAGATCTAACCGTTCTGTTTTTTTTTCCTCTGGAAAAAAACAACAATTAGAAAGAATAATGATTATGCTCTCCAGCAGTACAAGCGAACACGTTCCTGTGACAATAGGGTTTATATTTTGGGTAAGCTGTGCTGACTTTTTCCTGTGCGACGGTATCGCGTTGCTCAACGCCGTTTTTGAAATGATCTTCTCCAAACACACAGTAATGGACTTGGCAGAGAACGACGCGCCGCAATCGTGCACCAGGCTTAAATAATGCTTTAGGGATAAGTGGCTGGTATGTGCTGTAATTGCTCAAAGTCATGCAATAAACGGTAGTGGGTTTTTTCTTTTCCATTTTGCCTCATGCAAAGAAATTGCTACGTGTTCTCCTCCCTGCCGTCTGTCCAACTTGACGTGGACCTCAATCTGCCATTACCTCCAGCCGACGGACCATGACCTGATTGAGTAAGTGGCGTACTGCTTGACTCTGTGCCGTAACGTCTAAATACGACCAATAACAATAATAACGGACATCTGGAACAAGTTGTGTTAGCCTGCATTCAGTTTTGTGTTTCACAACTTCCCAATCGAGGAAAGGATCACAGTAGTTTGGACTTCACTGAGTAGTGTTAGCTAAAACGCATTCAAATGCAAATCACTGTGCCTCTAGGCTTTGAGTTGAAGAACAGGCTAAATTGGTCTCTGTAAAGGGGCCAATCGTAAAAAAAACACGTAATGTTTTGCAGGGTAATGTCAGGGTAATCATTAACAAAATCTGCACTACCAATACCTTCAATACCAGGGGAATCGGTACGAAAACCTACAGTACCAACACCCTCAGTACCAGGGGAATTGGTACCAAAACCTTCAGTACCAGGGGACTCGGTACCAAAACCTTCAGTACCAACACCTTTAGAACCAGGGGAATCAGTACCAACACCTTCGGTACCAAAACCTTCAGTATGAACACCTTCAGTACAAGGGGAATTGTTTATCATTTGCTGCCAATACTGTGCCTCTTTAGAAACCGGTAGTTGTCGGTCTGGTTTCTGACTTGGTGTGGAATTTACAGCACTGTCACTAAACACTCCATGGCACAGGCTGTGAGGCAGCCACACCCTGCTGAATTCACTCAGTTATCAGCTGAGGGCTGTTTGCCAAACTGCCTAATCTCAAACGCGGATCGGACATGTTTGGCCGGTGCTGTGCACTTCACGGGTGGAGTTGAGGGCTAACGTTGAACGAATGCCGACGTCGTTCTTGGTTTTTGCAACAAACTGTGTTAAATAAGGGTATAGCTGAGCGCCCCTCGTGACCCCTATCCACTGGTTGTGAGTCAACTTAAACGGTTAATTTACCATTAATGCCCTTATGCAGCTTATGAAACCGAAAGGTTTGCGATTTAAGTCCCACCCCAGCTGCTGAACCCTCTAGCTGTATAAATGGACGACTGTAGAAACTGTAAGCTGTGGCTGTGGCTGTGTAGGTTGCTTTGGATAGAAGCGTCTGCCTAGCAACTAAATTGTAATTATACCCCCTTTCAATGTTTCTATACTACCCTTGCATTATAATAATATTAATTTATCACGCACGCTTTCTGGACTCCACAGTGTTCGGTTCAGGCTGTTTGACGTGGACTATCTCTTTTACGACAGTATTTGAAACGTGCATAAAGTTTCAGCCACTGTTCAATACCGGGGCCCTTCCTGACAACCAGCGGCGCATATATTATTCCATCTAGCAGCTTTGAAAAGAGATGGCCGTGGTCATTTAAAACCATCATTTCATTAAAGCTCCAGTCATGTATCTCTGACCCTCCCCCTGCATTCTTCTGTTCCACTACAGCAACACTGCACTTCCAACTTCAGGTCATTTAGCAGTCTTACGTGTGTGTAGAGCAACCAGGACAATGGGGTACTTCTCTAATGTGGCCTGCTTGATGGAAATATAGTTATTCTTGCTAGAACAAACAACATGAAACTGTCCTTTCCAGTTCACCCATATGAAATTCCCATTACAAGGCAAGATGGAATTTTCTGAGAAGTGAATGTGAAAGATGTTTGACGCCAAGAGAGCAAAGAGAAACAAAGCCCAGCTGAACGGACGTTAAATCTTTCGGGATGGTTCAGAAGCTGTGTCCAGCGGCCGCATTTAATGGTTGCCTGCGTTGGAACCAAAGGAAATGTCAGTCCTGACAATGCGCTGCTTTCGAAGTGAAACCGCCTGCAATCGGTTCTTCACTCACTTAGGGATAATGAGCAGCTCTCAGAGTGTCATCGAGAGGTTGAAGTGGCCACAAGGTGTGTCACGACCGCAAGCGGTCATAATCGCCATTTTCCTTACCAAGCTGCTGTGCCTGTTTCGGTTCCTGCTGAATACATTCTCGTATGCTTTGGAAGTGACTGATTTGTAGCTGTGCGGACTAGCATTTTAAAGGCATTACTTATTGCTCAGATGTATCAGTCGCGTTGCTTTAAAGCTGCAAACTTCAGAGAGATGCCGAACCCAAAATTTCCCTAAAAGCGGGCATGCTTGCAGGTTAAATTGGTCCTGGTGCCTGTTTATTTAGCCCGTTGCTGAAGCACTGAACTACATGTAATTTCACTTCAATACAAATAAAGACCTAAATGAAGGACCCAGTGGAATTACAACCCTTGCAGTTGAAAATGACAACCAATGAAACTGCATGAATATTTGATCTGATGGGAGACGAATTGGGAATATTTTGTCCTTTTGGCATAAATGACCAAATTCTCTGTGAAATTTGAACGAGACAAATGAGAGTGGGGGGAAGAAGCAAGCCAATGAATTACCCCTGGAAAAAGAACAGAGGGTCCATGAACTCCCCACCTGACTTCCTTTCTCTCCAATGCAGGAAGTCTCTCTCTCTCTCTCTGGCAGTTTTGTCCTTCTCTTGCCTCTCTTCCTTCTTTTCTCTGGCCGGTTGTATTTCATGGGACGACCCCGCGCTCCGGACTGCTTCTGTGCCTGGATGGAGAGCGGCTTTTTCGTCGCAGAGGCTATGTCAGCGAGAACAGGAAGACTTTGGGAAGCAAAAGCCAGCGTGTTTTTCGCACCCTGCGCCAGCCGAGTCTGGACGCCAGAGAGATAATGCGATCCGATCTCTCTGTCAACACACGGTGAGAAAAACGACTGCGTGGGGGGCTCACTCGGTGCTACCCGGTTCATTTTGGCAGTGGCCCACACTGCTAAGTCGCAGAATGCTGCCGTTATGGAAGCTCAAAAAGTGTGCCATTCCAGTGCACATCTGAAAATGATAATCTTGCTACAAGATAAAGTGAAAATGTGACCGGTGGTCATTGAGGTGTGAAGCATTCCTTTTAATACTGATCAAAGCGACCTTAAGATCGTGCTGACTACTCTGTAACATCAGTCGTTATTCTGGGGTTTCACACGAATCACATGCCCCAAAAACTAATGACAGGTCGTGGTGTACTTCCCTTGACAACCCTGTGCAATGTGGACGTATCATTTATGTGCTAAATTCTAATGTAACAGACATCAATGCCTTACTCACATTAGTGCGCGATACTTGGTTTCTTTCTAATCTGTTTGGCTTTTAACTGGAATAGCAAAGATACCGCTGCGGTCAAATTGACCGGTAGAACGGAATGAATAATGGAGGTATTGGCTCAGCCTCTGCAGGCGGTTGGAGGAGGTCCACATGATTATGCTGGTAGGAGGTCTGAAGGAGCAGACACGGGGCCGTCTGAGGGCTGAGAGCATGGGGTGAGACCAGGAGCACTGTGTTTGCATGGAGAAGGGGCCTTTACCCGGGCCACGGGCAGAGCTATAATTATCAAAGCAGACCAATTTTTCTGTATTTACTTCAAGATAGTGGGTGCCTCTTGGTAGAACTAAGCCTTACGGCGTTAACTTTATAGTAGGCCATTCAGACAAACAGGCCAAGAATGAAGAGTCACCCCAAAAGGTTTAAGTTTGAATTACAAGAAATGGAAAACGGTGATAAGGAATTCAGTAACTTTCTGAAGGCGCCTGAATATTTACCCCGTGCATTTCCAAAAATGTATTAGGTGAGTTTTGTTCCATGTAAACAGCACATTTATTTCAAGATCTACACTGCATATGGCTTATCCAATATTAGAGAACTGATTTAGTTGTTGAAAGCAAAGGACGATGGACTGCCACAAGCACTGACAGATGATCTGTTTGACCCCCTACATTTTTCTTCCTAATCACATCCCAAAAATGCTTAATTTGTAGCCATATTTTCCACGTGATGTTCGTTCTTAAATCTTGCATTATTGTAGGCCGTTAGCCCACTGTCGGTCAAGTTATTTCTTAATTTATTCCTTATAAATTAAAACAGATTCTGTTTTAACGGGGTTCGGTTACTTGTGTTGAAGCTGGAAAAATTAACCTGTAAAATATGGGTGATTTCCTTTTTTCGCTGCTACTTTCGGCCAAAGTCTGCAAATAAGAGTAACACATGAGAAGGAAAAGAAATATTGTCACAATGATTCTGTTACACAAATAACATTGCCACAATACGCAATCAATTAAACACACACCATTCACAGCTACCAACTCAGCGTTGTATAACACCATTTCCATTTCGCGAAGTGAACATTCCCCAAGATTTACCGACATGAAGTCGAAGACTGACATTTAATTTTATGTAAAACTGAAATGCTGACAGAGTGACAGGCAAGAAAGCTAGTGAAATCGTTTCCTGCTTATACTATTGGACTAGAAATCGGTGCCACGAGCAGTATATTAGAGGACAGTGGCTCAAAACATATTCCTTTATTGTGACTTTAACATACCATCGGGGCTACTTCATTACAATAAAGTATGGGCTATTCACTAGACTCTCTGTAGTTTCCTTCGTACATCACTGGAATCAGTTACGGAAAAATCTATTTTTTTTCGGAGCTGTAGTCTCCCTGCTAAATGCCCCCCCACCCCGAGGAACAAACCAAGATTTTCTTCACTTTGAGTTGAATATATCCTCAAAGGTCTAAAATGTGTTCTAACCTCAAGCACACGTGATCTTAAATAAACACGATCACCAAAAATATATAGTCACTCAAGACAAGCACATATATCTAAGGGATATTTATTGTTCTAAATTCTACGCATATTTTAGATAAAAAGCGCGACACAAGATTCCAAAATCCCTGGTCTTAGGTCTTCTGAAACACTATGAAACAGCATCAGCTTCGTGCCAATATAAAGAGGAAAATGTCTAATATAACCGACATTCTCCCTTAAAATCCTTGTCAGTATTCGAGAAAACAATTTGTCATGATCTAGTTCTGCAGGGTTAAAATGCTGTAACATCTTTAAAAGTCTATAAATGAACAATTCCTTAAACAATGTAAGGATACACATTATTTCGGGCTTGTTGTAATAGAAAAATAATAGAAAATGAAAAGATTTGCTAGTTCTGGATATTTAAAAGACTGCTCTACTCTAACGGGAGTGTTCGTTCCGCCTCCTGGGGAGAATACCTCTAAGTTAAAAGTAACAATTTATAATGCGACAATACTCAACTTTTTAGGTAGGACAACCGACTGCGCCTTTTTGAAGCACAAAATGTATATCTGTATTGCAACACCTATTATTTACGTAGCACATTATTATAAACAATGAAATATGAATAAAAGAATATATGTAATGTTTACATTTCTATAAATTACTAGTACTGACAGTAAACTGAACTTGGAGCGTATGTTCGCTTGTATGCGAGTTCGTCATTACTCGTGGGATCTCGTAAGTAGCCGGGACGTAAACTTGTATTGCGTGAGAAAAGGGGGGGCAGAGCGCAGTTTTCCCAGCTTGCGTATGACTAATTGAACTTGCTATTGAAATACGTTCCATTCCGCGGGGCCGTTCACCTGAGTGACTGTCAGAACTGCATGGAGGTAAGCCGTATCTAAAACGTGACTATTACTCTGTAGTTTCGCCGTTTGAATTGCTAAGACGACCACTTGTGCGGTTAGTTACCAAAAGTAGTATTCATTTGTGAGTGAACAACTTTTGAGACAGCGAGCGAGACTAAAGTTTGTTTAGTCTGCGACTTGATAAAACCCATTTTCGTTAATCCGTCGACAAGTTTGCAGGAACGGTGCTGTTAAGACGTTTTTTGTTTGTTTTTGTTTTTAAACACAGCTTTATTTAAAGCCGAATGTGTAATTACTTGTATATATGTTTTATTTTAGTTTTATTCCTCTTTTAAGTTAACTGCGATTTCCCTAATCTTTTCTAGACTTCTTTCTACACAATTCTGGTGCTCTCCGGCTGTTACCACTCAGTGGAATGTGGTGAATATTTGCGAAAAGTAATAGCAAGTGTCCGGATACGTTTGTGAAACTGCATAGCCTGGATAAGTCATCAACACACCTCACACCGGTTGTAAGCAGTAATTAAATATTAAAAGGAAGTATGGCGACGGGTGGATTTAGACCTAACGCAACAACAGACTTCCTAGAAGAGTGGAAAGCTAAACGCGAGAAAATGAGAGCCAAAATGCTTGGGGATATTGCAGCCTCCACCGGTGTGTGCATCGGTAACACTGCAGCCGCTCCATCTCTAGGAACCAACAACAAAAGTGATACAAGGACTACAACCCCGAGCACCGAAGTTAACAACAACGGAAATTCGGAACGCGGCGGCTCCTCTTCGATTAATTGTGTGCCATCCTATCCCGTGGTCCGTTCGTCGTCCTCCTCGGCTCTAAGGAGGCCGGAGGAGGACTCACATCAGACGCCGGCCGCCAGGGGAGCCGATTCCCCGGGAGGTAACCTGAAGAAAGCACAGCAGCTGGAGAAAGTAGCCGGCACACCGCAGTCTGAGGCCGGTGGGAATGTCTGCAACGACAGCGACAAGGACAGTACACCTCCTGCAATCGGTTCCGGTAAGGTCAAAGAGAAGAAGAGCTCTGGACCAAGTGCCAGGAAAGGTAAAGGACAGATAGAGAAAAGGAAACTAAGAGAGAAGCGAAGATCAACTGGGGTTGTCAGCATACCGTCCAACGAGGTGAGTCCAGGTTCCGTATTATTTAGTACCTCACTTGTACAAAAGTTGCCCCACTCTGAGACTGTGTAGTGTAGAAGTAGACCGGTATTCTGGTCACTGTCCTACAGGTTTAGTTAACATCTGGTGTCCGGGACACGGTGTGAGGCAAAATCATGAAATTTTAATTCGACGACGAATAATTTTGTATCATTTTTTCCAACTTTTGTCAATGCAGGTTACAAATCACCAAACTAATTACCAACCACCTAAGTGGATATTTGAGCGTCAGCACTCTGTATAAAACAGAGGCCTACTAAACATTGTATTAAGACTAACTTCATTCATGTGAGGTTCAGCGATTTTAAACCTGTAATTAAAACGGGAATTTGGGGGAAAAAACTGCTTTGTTACCATTAAATTCAAACAAAACTGTTTCAATGAACTTTTGGTTTAATTTAGATTTCTTGACCAACTGGCAAACAAATGAAAACAAGGTTACAAGTACCTAGGAAATGTAAGCAAAGCAACTGTTTGTCCTGTTAACCTGTTACATCCTGGTTAATGTTTTTTTTTAATGCATAGTTCTGAAAAGTGCTGATGGTTGACGGTGGAAAAATAGTTAGAGGTGCAGCCCTGGCGAGGTGCCGTCCAGTGTGCATCTAGGGTCCCGACCTTTTTGTCAGCTAGCCAGAAACCATTAGCCTCCGGTCTCTCACTTGGAGGCTGACCAGTGTCTCAGTTGGCTACTACATCCTGTTATTAGGCAGGCCATGTTGCCAGAGTGAAGTAGTTGCGAATTGGGCCAGAGCCAGGCCATAATGCTAGGCTTTGACAAGAGCGATGGAGGCCAAGTATGTGTGATCGCGGCCCTACGGTTTCCACAGGCTTGTAATTTCCCCCAGTGACATTTTTTAAGTTGCTTGTTAACATTTATCGTTGTCCTTTTTGAAATGCAATGAAAAAGAACTGAGTGAGGCTGTGCGTTTTCCGTTGAGTGTTCGAAAGCGGAGAACGGCTCGCGCAGTCTCCAGCCACTTTCTGGGACAAGCCGATGATTTTCAGTGTGAAGTGAAGCCTGCAGTTTCGGGCAGGCCTTGGACGTCGCCACACAGGTGTTGCGTTACACTCTTTCCCACACCCCTCCGCCCGGGAGAGTGTCGCGTCCGCTCCGTTAATGAGCTCTGGCCTGGATTGAAACGCTAATGACTGTCACTGGGCCCTTCCCAGTGTCCACTGCAGCCAGGCAGGTGTAGCCTTGCCAAAGGTGTGCTGTCACGTCTTGACTGGCAGGGTGATTGATGTCCCCCCGTTGATTGGCGTGAGTGCTGAAGTACTCTTTGGATTATGTTTTCACTCAGGTTCAATAGCACTGCCTGGACTTTCCTGATAGCAGCTGTGGTCGTTGTTGTTGTTTTGTCCCCCCCACCTGAAGGTTTGGGAGGGTTTTAAAAACGTTTCTCATCATGAGCGAAAAGACCTGATACTCTTTTGGCTTGCCGGTCGGTCGGTCCCCCCCCTGCCGCGCCGATCGCCCCCACTTCACGGAGTGTGTACCTTTAAGATGCATTCACTTATACTTCGAGTGTCTGTTCTGTATGGACGTTTCAGATATCCCGTTTTTTTTATATTCCCTGCTCAATGTGTTTTATGACTGCAATTGGCAGTGGTACTGTGTTTTTCTTCGCCTAAGATTATGTATGGCTGTCTGATATTTGACTGCTGGGAGTAACTCTTGGCTTTTTGGAAATGGTTCGGCTTTTTAAGGGTAGCTGTTATGTAAACGACGCTCCAGAAAACAACTAAATTTTCCTGTGTCAACAAATGCAGTTCTGTGTTTTTGTTCGTTGTAAGAGAGTACTCTGTTATTTTGCAGTTGTGAGTTGTTTTTGCATCAGCGATGCATACATTAAATAAACTGTCGAATTGTTTTTGTCTTGGCCATTGACATTCTGGTCATTTTTACAATGTCAACCCTGGTCCCCAAGTGCACATTAGTCATTTAGGCCAACGTGACAAAACATTCTGGATTCTTTACTGATTGGATTATTTTAAGATTCTTTTGTATACACTCTCAACAAGGGCTAAATGAGCTCATCTGAATAAATAGCGTGTGGGTCCTGAGTACTAAATGTTGCGTGATGGATTTGCTTTCAGTTGTGGACAGTTTGCCTCATACATTTCAGTAATGCCTTCATCTGAAAAAGCCCCATTGAAGAAATTCCTAATAGCTCGTGAAAACTTATCAAATAATAATGTTGTATATCTTCTGTTCTATCTACTTCTATCTTCTGTTCTATTCTGTGGTTGGCATCTCCTCTGTAGAGTTTAATGGATTTATTCATATTCTGTGTTTTTAAATTAAATTTTTTGGTTAAAAGTGTTTGGTTCAACAGTTGGATTGCAGATCAAATGAGCAATAAATAGGAACAAATTAGTTCTAAATATTTTTGTAGATATCCAGCAGCAAGTGGAAACTCTGTGTTGTGACCCTCATGTCCACGTACCACAGTAGTCCCATTGGAAAATGCGTCTGGTTGAGCATTTGTCCTGTGAAAATGTATGGAATGTGGCCCTGATTATCTGCCACACTTGTGTGTAATCTGGCAGCTTCGTCGCCTTTTCCTTCTCGGAAGGGATCTCGACACGGTCGGGCTGGCCCAGACGTTATCAGAGTGGGCAGCAGGCCGGGCCGGTATAAATAGCTCTTTGCGGCGCTGCCCGTTTGCCGTTGTTTTTGACTGCCGCTCAGTCAATGCTGTCACCAGCAGGGTTAGGACTCCGAGAGCGCTCCCCAGCGTAGGAAACCAGGCCGGGGAACTGTGATGATTGGTCAACGTTAACCCGCAAAATGGAAACTAACTTCAGCCAATTTCAGTATCGCCCCGATGGGTTTGGAAGTCTGCTCCCCGGCGACACGATCTATGATATGGCTATTTCTTTGTGTTGGCTTGCATGTGACATTAGCTCATGCGGTCAGGAAGTTTCTGTGTTTTATAAAATAATTTTCACCATGCAGACCGCAATCGAACCACAAACCTGATTTTTGACTTGTCGAACCGGGATTAACAGGGTAAAGTCTTCTGAGAAACGTGCAAATCTCATGGCGGCCGTCCAGCGACGCAAGCGGAGGCACGAATTTCTAGGTGATTACTGTCGGCTCAGAAGCCAAAGTCATTAGCTACGTGCCGGTTTGTTAGCTGTCTGATCATCCACGCTAATTATTGCCCATAGGACATTTTAAAGGCCACCAAGAACTGACCCAGATAGACTTGGATTTGTAGACCTGTGTCCAACCCTGTTTTTATGAATTAGAAATGAATCCTTGATTCCACCTAGGATTATTTAATCCTGGATTAGCCTTGGTTTTGTTTTTGGCTAATTTAGAAATTGTCCCTTGTTTTATTTCTGGTCTGATCCCTTCAAATATTTGCTGTTTAAGATCTGAAGTAAAAAATCCTGTTATTGTGCCCCAAGAGAATTTACTGCAAATATGACTGATTTATACATTTGTATTTCCAATGGTTCAACGGCGCTTGTTGATTTTGACTCTAACACTGTTTTTTGAGTGATTATTAGACTCAATGGTATGGTTTATTCATACCCCGGGCATGAACTTAAAATTTCCTTTTTTTTCTACCGTCAGTTCTGTTGTACCTTTAGCCTTCGACCATCGCGCCAATCAAATTGACATCAACAGCCAGGCTTTAGGAAATCTCCTAGCCTAATGCTCTCTGGATGAATGTTTTACAGTGATGAGGTGATGTCGTGCTTCTCCAGCCCCAGGGATCTTCTGAGGCCCTCTCCAGGTCTCACCAGGGGGGCTCTCTGGGACCAGGGAGTGGCTGGGCTTTGGCATGGGCGGGGCGAGGGGGGTGGAGGGCCCGGAGTGGTTGTGAGTCTCACGCCTACGCACATGCACGCACACTGCCTTGGGCCACAAAGAAAGGGGGGGTGGAGGATTAGGAGCCGAGTGCTGATTAACCAAATATGTCCTCTGTGCTAAAGCCACTGGGCTGTAACACATTTGTTCCCCTGGCCGGGGAGGAAATGTAACTTGTTTGTTCAACATTCCTGTCAGTTCAGCAGCATTCGGCGGGCCTAATGTGTGGAGATCTGGGAGTCAGCAGTAATCAGGGCACTCTGTGTGATTATGCATCAGTCACCTCCAGCAACCCCCTGCCACAAACACGGCCCATTATGGTTGCCGCCTCCCCCTCCAGACCGTGACCTCCGGTATACGTCCCGGGTCGCCGTACACCAGGCATCCACAGTCCGGGAGGGATATAGGCAAATGAGAGAGAGAGAGAGAGAG
>JAOVYW010017442.1:0-15079 GCA_025775045.1 Hiodon tergisus | reverse complement strand
ATACGTCCCGGGTCGCCGTACACCAGGCATCCACAGTCCGGGAGGGATATAGGCAAATGAGAGAGAGAGAGAGAGAGAGAGAGAGTAACAGCGCGTGCTCCTTTTTCCCGTCGTCGACATGGGCTGGAACGTGTCATGCGTCGTGTCAATGCCGAACAATCATTCACAATTGAATTAGCCTTGAGGCAACCCCCCCATTTCTGAGCGCTTTGCATTCTCATGCCCGTTAAGAGACTTAAGCACGCTTTTCCTGCCATCAGACATTCAGCTGTGCCTGTGTTTATTGACAAATGATTGCTTTTTTGATGAATAATGTAGCGAACATGACGATTGAGAAATCATTTTCTTGTCTACATGGTGGAATATTTGGTTGCTGATTTTTGGCTCCGGGGGACGTGTTTTAGGGATGCGTCAAAGGGAGAAACCAATTATAACAAAGTAAAAATAAACGGCTGTAGAGTAGGACCCTCACCCATCCTGTACACTGAGTTCCGCCGCCACTCTTCCAGGGCGGGTGATCAAACGGACAGCTCTTTATAGGGCCTTCGCCAGCAGACGACTGGGGCCTCCACAGCTGTTTACACCAAATGGACTGGTGTCCTGAAGTGTCCCGACGTGCGGGGTCAGGTGTGAGCGAGGCTGCCTCGTCAACCTTTTAAGCCCTTGGTCGTGCCGCCCTGATGACCGAGGAACGCAACTAGCAGAGGTCAGGCCTCATTGTTCTCTGGGGGGGAAAGGATGAGACTCAGAACTGCGGTTTGGGGAGTATGAAGGATCTCATTAAAAGAAAACTTTGCTTGTGGGCGTACCCTCCGTGTGTCACTCAAGGTCTCAAGGTTTTGTCGCCTGTTGACGCTGGTTAATGCCATTAATATATTGCTTCCTTGAGAATGGATACGGTTGGAGTTTGTCGGACATCTTTCTTTGCCGTTTATTGAACATCGAGAAAGGGTGCTTCCGATACTCCCGAATCCAAACTTCTCCCCAAACATCTCTGTTCTTGGCCATAGTTTTTTCACTCTGGTCTCATTACGCCCCACCCCACCTGAGAATATCCGGGGCGTATATCCTGCATCCCACTATTGGCTGATCCGTTACTGGTGAATACCTGGGAATAGAGGTCTGATCTGCCATCCTTTTATTCTGCTAAGGTTTCTGACACCTTGGGATTTCAAAATTGGATTTTGACTGCATTTAAATGTTAAATATATAAAAAATTTTACCATGACGAAGAAAAGAAATTCATGCGAAAGGTAGTTGAACCTCAGTCGATCCGGGCGTTTCGCCAACGCCAGCCAGACTCGAAACCAAAGTTAATTACCTGCTGGAATGGTACTCCGTGGTCCAGAGTGTCCTCTCTTCTGTTTGCGTTCCCCGAAGGCGCCAAATTGCAATTTAGACCCTCAATGCGGAATGGTCTTGGCCCTTCAGGGGGTTCCCGCCTTCGGCCCTCTAAACGCATTAGCGCAAAAAAAAGCCCGAAATGAGAATGAAAGACCCGCCCGCGTCTGGTGTGACTGATTGGATTTTCATCCCGAGACTCCCGCGGACTCTAAATGCGCTGGGCAACTTTTTATTATGGCTATTTGTGCTTTGTTATGTCCCGGCATTGGAACCCTGAGATTCTCGATTAGTTTGGGTTTCCCAGGATTTGAGTACCACATTCTTGCTTAATGTGAGCAAACGGGCTGTTGGCCTTTGCTGGCTTCATAGGTGCCGGCGATTCCAGGTCTTCTAATGGTTTAGGCTCCTCCTCTGCCGTTTCCTATCAGACTTTTGGTGCACCTGGCAGCTTCCTCGGCCTATCGGCAGCTGTGGATTAATCTCCTCCCACGGCCTGGAGGGTCACGCCGCAGAGTGCAAACGGTCGCATATTCCTCGTATCAGCCGGGCGGGAGAACGGCTCTCTTGAAGAGCAATGCGCTGCACCTGGGGTCTGTTTTGTGTAACATCTGGGGGGCTCTACTGCTGCTTAGCAGAAGCATCTAAACCGCTTTGTTTGCAAAATCAGGAATCTGTCAGAGTTTGGTTAATGTACACAAACCTGGGTCCGAAATATCTGCTTGGTGTCAGTGGCAGGCTTGTTTGTAACTAACTGTGACTAGTATCGAAAATTGTCTGGAATGACTCGTTCCCTCCTCTCTAAGCTCTAGTTCATTTTGAAAACCAGAAGAGTTAACAATGGCTGACGGTTTTTTTTTTTTTTTGCTGTTGTAACAAATGTTTCCAACTATTGGCAAATTATTAATCCTGTTTTAATACAGGAACCAGGGAAAGAGTGCGAGGATTGTAAAGCGTTTCATCCCAGGCACTTTGTTTGTAATGGGGGGGGCAATTTAAAAAAAATTCTAAAAATCTGTCCTAATCTGTCAAGGAAAAGAGATTCCAGAATTTTCTGATCCAGTTTGGCTGAGTGTTCCATCCGTTCCGTGACCTCCGCCGCAAAACGGTGCGGTCGATTTCTCTGCTTGTGTTTGAGCAGGCCTGCTTTCGGCCCGGCCCGTTCGGGCTCCACGCCGTTGGTGTGCCGCTGGGTGGATTGTGCTGTCATTTACCCCCCCGCCCCGCCCCTGTCTGCTTGATTTCCTGCGGTGCTGATTTACGAGTTCCTCCTAACCCGAGAACGTGGACCGCATTAGCCCGACCGACCACACTCCGGCCTTGTGGCTGCGTTCAGACATCCGTGAACATGTGTCCCAGTCTTGTGTCTCTGGTTGGGATGGAAAAAATGTGCTCCCTCAGAGGGTTTGGAGAGTTTAATTTGTTTAACCATTAGTAGATACAACAAAATTTAATGATGCAGTGTCTCTTGGTGTCTCTGTGTGCGAGTCTCCTTCTGCAATCTAATCGTGCCATCTTTATCAATAGTTTAAAAAAAATTAATAAATACAAATTTCTGCATTGACACACAATCATTTTGTGTGTTCACAATGGTTTACGGTTCAGTAACCATTAACCACCCTCCTGTTTATTGGTGAAGAGAGCAGTAAAATATTTAAAGATATTGCGCAACCAAGTAGTCTGCTGCGGCACCATAACAACCGCACGTCCTGTGAGATGACAAAATGTTAGGCCAGGTCAGTATCGTCTGATACCGGCCACCTGCTCACCTCCTCGTTCCACTGTAGAAAATGACCTTCGTTGTTTGATCAAGGGGAGGACAATCATGTGATCCTCCTCAGCCCAAACAAAAAATAAAAATAAATAATCCTCCCCCCCCCAGTATCAGCACCTGTGCGCTCAGCTGCGTGTAAACTCCTCAGGCCTTATCTGGTAATTAAATCTCCACTCGGATGTCACGCCGTCCCGGTTCTGATCAAAGCGGTTGCACCCCCGTAGTTGCTTTCCTTAGACCGGGTGTAGAGGTGCTTTAAAGAATGAAAAATGTATTCTTTTGGATTAAAGATTAAAAGCGTGTAATGTATGTGACACCCTGACTAAATGCTGTGTATCTCAATGGGAAAGCATCCACTTTGTGTAGTTGGTTTTAAATAGTCAGCTTGGAATATTGTCTCGCTGATACCATCTGGAGTCCTATGCAAATTACAGGCCTGCCAGGTGTTGGTTGGAGCCTTTTATGTTAAACAATTCTTATTTTTTTATTTTTAAAGAGTGCTGGTCTGTTCTGGTCTGTTCTGTCAGTCCTTCATTTTCTCACCTGTCCTGCCGGTCCTTCAACGTTGTTTCACCTGTCCCGCTGGTCTGTGCTGTCGGTCCTTCATTCTCTCACCTGTCCCGCTGGTCTGTGCTGTCAGTCCTTCATTCTCTCACCTGTCCCGCTGGTCTGTGCTGTCGGTCCTTCATTCTCTCACCTGTCCCGCTGGTCTGTGCTGTCGGTCCTTCATTCTCTCACCAGTCATTCGATGCTATTGCCTCTGGTCAAGGCGGGCTCTCTTGTGCCACCCCTGTGGATGCGGGGGTGTGGGATTAGGGCGGCCATCTAGTTCCCTGGGAGGCCTCCCTTTTTGTCATTGCTTCAGCAGCAGCAGCAGCCGCTCTCTGGACAGCAGGGCTTTGAAACCTGAGTTTTCTCATGAACCACCAACAATGCGCCTGGCATCTTTTACAACCTACAGCCAAATGCTTCAGTGAAAAGCTTTGCTGGGTTTATTGCACATTTTTGTGGCGGTTCTCTGCAGGCCAGACTGAAGAAAAAGAGAGAGAGAGAGAGCACGAATGAATGTAACCTCTGAACGCCTCCTGGCTAACACCGTGGCGGTCACGCTAACCCACAGGGGAACCGCGCACAGGCACACGCGCATGACGTGAACGCTCTCCCCTGTCCTCGGGAGTCATTCTCGGCTGACGCCTCCACAGACTGATGGACCGCTCAGACCTTTAGACTCCCCTTATCTAAGAACTACCCGGAACAATCATCCCGCCGCGCACCTGATCCGTCTGCCACCTAACGACTCCTCAAGCCTCTGCTCGTAGCTGCGCGCACCTCCACGCAACGACAATTGCTTCCATCTGCCATCTCTCTCGGCAACCTCAATCACCGCGGCTGGCGCCCAATTGTGCCTCCTTAATCAGATGTAGGTGGGGAGGATAATTGCTGGTTTGGAGCTTCTGAAACGGTTTAAGGTGACAGCGCACCCGTTTAAATTTTATGTCTCGGACTCCATTGAAGCAGAGCTTGATGAGAGGACGAGCAAATTGCTGGCATCGCTCACTTGAAGGAGGGACTGTCGGGGGGGGGGGAAGTAGGCCCATTCCACACACTCATTTAAATGTAAATGCCCAAGATGGGGTGGATTTTTCCAAGGTTGTGTAATTGCTCCTCTGTAGACTCCTCTGTGGATGTCCTTCTCTTCGCTTGTAAATGAAGCTCTGGCTTCGTTTAGTTTTCCTGGGGCACTTACCCAGCTCAGACAGGACTCCTTCGCTTCTCCTCCACCGAACCCCCTTGTGCTGTGATATTGCTGGGATTGCTGGGAAATGTCCGCTTTTAGTGCTTTTTTTTTTTGGTCTCTCTGTGTCTCTCTCTCCCTCAGCAGCAGAGTCACATGTTTTGTGTTCTCCGTGTCGTGTATTCCCATCCCTGTTCCTAATCCCCCCCCCCCCCCCGAGGTAAAACACGACTGCCATGTGTTCCATCACGATTGTTTATGTTACTCATCCCTCTCACTTCCTCTCATTCTTCACTTCAAAGCCACTAAATTCTCCCCCTTTCAGCTTTTAACTCTTAAATATGCTTGGTGGGCTTCTCTTTAACTGATCATTTCTTAGAATTAGTTTTAAAAATGATGGAGTGAAACTTTAGAATTCCCCCCGATCTGCTGATTTATTGACATGGCTAGAGAGAAGCTTTAAATCATAAAATTAGCAAATCCTTAATTAGCTAGCTTTTTAAAAGTGTGAGTGTGAGGTTGCCTATTAAGAGGTGTGATGTGGTGGAGCCCGTGTGGCTCCCTGCGTGTTGGAACACGGGATCAGGATAGATGCTAACGGGGCATGAGTACGGCAGACAGGACGGTCTGCACCGACACCGTCCACAGATGTCAGCTGTCAGTGTAGCCCCGTAGGCTATTCATTTGTGGCTAAAGCCTCTTGCTCCTAGAGCAAAAATAGCTCTGGACCGTCAGGTTATTTCCGACCATCATACAAGTTTTAAAGGGACTGTATGTGGCTGAGCAGGGCTTGTGCCAATTCTCTGGAGGTATATTAAATAAATTGGTGTTTTTCATTTGGCAAATGACTGCTGTCTGCCCCCAGCTCTGAGGCTGGCAGTATTTGTTTTCAAAACACTGTTTAAGCCGGACAGCTGGCCTGGGCTTCGCCTGACGGCCGCGGTCACTCGTTAAGCCTCCATTTTTAAACTTCAAAAGGAAGTGAACCGTTTCTCACCCAGAATCGGTGTCATTTCAGGGGACGAACACTGGGGCTGTCGTCGCCGTGGTAACGGATGACACCCCACCAGAACAGGAGGGTCTGAACATGAAAAAAAATCAAAAGCTATGTTTAATAGCACTGTATCAGACTTGGCAGTTGGCCGTGGATTCAGATGGTATTAATATTGTTATGTCTAAAGTGGCTTCTGCTAAATGTATTGCTGGTCTCGTCCCTGACGGTAATCGTTAAGGAGGTGTTGGTGGTGAACATCAGCCCTGTCTGGGGCGCGTCCCGCTTCGTCTCCGCAGCAGGGAATGCCTGGATCATACAAAAGCGTCCCGCGAAGACGAGGGAATGCTGGATCCCTCCTGGCCATTTTAATCAAACCCAAATCCCTTTAGCGCTCGCTTCAGGGGCCCAAACATAAGACACACGGGAGTAAAAAAAATCAGACTTATTTTAACGTTTCCAGCAGGGTCGTACTTATGGGGTCTGGCTGGGGTAGAGGCGCGAGCGTCCCAACAAAAATAGAGGTAACCTTGCCCACAGTATCTGGTTAGTTTGAAGACATTATGGGCCTATGAAATGTTAATGAGTCACAGATTAGAAAAATATACACAAGAAAGCCTCCTGAGTGGTCTTTAAAGGCAGACCGAGCCCTATGAGTTGGAGTTCGCTGGTTTGCTAGCTTGTGTCATAAGTCGATTGTGAGCGTAAGAGCAAAATCGGCGTAACGCGGCTTGGTCTGGTGTGAGGTGGGATGTACACGCAGGGTTTCTCTTGGCTCGCTGCTAACGCAGCGCTGCTAACGAGCGTCTCCCACCGGCTTCCTGGGAGCCTGCAGGCTGGCACTGCTATAGAGAGGGACGCGCCTCTCCTCCAATCGGCTCTCGCGTGCCGTGTGGGGAAAAGTGACGGCTCGAAGACGTTTGGGTTTGGAGAAGCCTAGTCATCCTCCTTACACAGGGGAGTCATGGCGACGAGCCGAGATGAATTTGCACAATTGGAAATTCTAAATTGGGGAGAAGAATGAGAGAAATAAGGCCCTATGAAATTTTTTCTCAAATTCCATTACATTTTTTTAAATTCCTTTTTTTCTGATTTATTTTCATCCGTTTCAGATGTTTCCATTTTTAACCAGTTTTTCCTTGTAAAAAGTCAACTATGTGCCCAAACAATGTCAATATTTGTTTGTTCAAACTGTGGATACATTCAGGATAGTGTAAACTCTCAAAGGTTCTCATGGCAAAAATATAATTCATACCAGAGAATAATTTTTTTTTGCCTAATTAGCATCTGTTGATGATGAGGTTGCTCCGATAGAAACCCGGAGGGCTGAGGTTCCGGTAGTTGATTTCGCCTTGTTCTTGAGATGGTCGAGAGTCCAGAGTTTTAGATGGTCATTGAACGTATCTTTGAGTCCAGTCAATGGTGTGTTGGCAAAACTTCCAGAAAAGCTGTTGGCCAGACTCATAGTAGTCATTGGGATATTGTTCCGCCCGGTACTTGCCAGTTAATTGTGTGTTTAAAATTTGTTTTAGATGTGGTTGTCTTACCGGAGGCAAGTCGCTTAGACATTATCAATGATGGCAATTCACGTGTGAATGTGAATATATTCGAGACATGGTTACTAGGCAACATTGACTCATTTTGCCGTAATTCGGCAGGATTCAAAAGTCTCTGACTGGTTATGTTTGCGAGTATTTTCCACTATCGTGAGTTATGTGAAACACTTCATATGCAAATTCCACGAGATTCTGTGTTTATAATTAAATTCCGTTTTTATGTATTGATTCCGTGATTCCGTCCGTGGGCCCTTAGAAACCATAGGGCCCTAGAGAAATAATTGGCGATTCCAAATATTTAAAAAATAAATATACTCAATATAACGAAGTTGGATTTCATTCACCCGAAAGAGCTGCAAATGTCAAGTGACCTTCTGTTCAATACACGGTAGTTTAAAAATAGTTTAACCAAGGTGTGGATGACAAAACTGGATTTATTTATTTAGTTTTTTCTTTCCTGGCAATACTGAATTGAATGCTTTATGAGATTTTTGTTATTAATGACGTGAGAAATTCCTGAATGGATTTATGCTTGGAGAGTGTCGTCCATCTTCTAAATCAGTCGTGCCCACATTTTTTTCAACAAAGTCTCATGAAATGGAATGGGTTTGCGCTGTGTGGAATGGGTTTGCGCTGTGTCTTCAGTGTTCTTGGCGCAAAGCCCACAGAGCAGTTCCTAAATGAGATTTCCCCGTTCCTCCGTTTAAGTTTTGATAGAGCGGGGGTTCTGCCTCTGGCTTGGTTACTGATCCCTGGGGTTGGGGAAAAAGCAATTTTGCTGTGTGGTTTTAAACAATCGACCAGATGATGGTTTTTGTTTGACAGAGATCTGCTGATTTGTTAAATTTTTCTAGTTTACAGTGAAATGAAATGAGAACCGCCTTCTCAGCCAGACTAGAGCCGCGGCACGGAAAGCCTTCCATCCGCGCGCCGTCGCCCCCGGGAATCCGGGCCCTCTCTGGGACGCCTCCCTGAACTCATCTCATCCAGCAGGGCTTTTCGGTTCCACGATCCCGCTCTGAGGGGTTGGGCTAGGTCCAGATGATCTTGTTCCTGCACTGTGTGTCCCGTTGCTGCGCGTGTCCTAGTAAAAACGGCCTTTATCGCTGCTGCTGTTTCACTCCTTTGGCCATGTGAAATGGATCTGGTCTACGCAACGCAAAGGGGTGTTGGTTTTTCTCTTCAAGTCTGGCCTTAGCCCGACCGTAGCTCACATTGACGCTTCCTCCCTGGGCACGGGTAAAAACAGCTCGCCAGTTTAAACGGCCGCTCCCGTCTGGCGCTACGGCACTATGCCAGCATCCTGAAACCATCAGCTAAGGAATGCGATACGCGTCCGCGGTACCTGACTGCGCGTCTCGGCTCAGTTCCAGCTAAGGTTGTTTAATGCCACCAGGGGGCCTGGCCGCTTTTATTGCGTGTTAGTTTTGGAAGCCTCGCGTAGTTCCTTGGTTTTTAACGTTTTTATTAGCTTCTAATTGCCCTAAACCGAAAAGCCCTTACATGGATACGTGGTGACTCCTGAACCTGTGTTCACCCAGCGTGCTTTAGATCCCAGTCTGCCAAGGCTGTTCCACATCCCAGGAAGTTTGGTTCTAATGAACCGTTTTATGTTCTGTTTTGAACATTAAAGTTTAGAGAGAATTTCAGGTCTCCAACCTTCTCTTTCTGCTTCCAGAAAGATCTCTTGTCACATGAATTGAGTTTTGGTAAGGCGCTCTCTTTACACACAAAACTGGGTGTATGTGTAAACATTTGGTTGTAATCTTCTTTGTTTGATCTGTTAAATGGCACCAAATGTTTACAGACTACGTGTTGGCAGTTCCTGATGTGATACCGGGAAGGAACCCTTCAACGCGTGCTAGTGAGTTAGTAACACTGGACGCGCAGAACCTCTTCGAAGATAAAGCCCGTTTCTCCGGTTACCCGATTGCCGTCTTCTTGTTTGCCTCAATTCCGCCCCGCGCAAAGTGAAAACGGTCCCTGTCGCAAGCCCCTGAAAGGGGGGGCGGGGAGGCAAGCGTGCAGCCAAGACACCACCAGGCCGCGCCAAAACTGTTAGCCCCGCACAAAGGAACTAGTGCCGGAGCTGAATCTCGGATCCGGCTGCCAGAAGCCCCATTGTTGGAGAGCAGCAGATAGCTTTCTCTCTGTCCACACCGGGCGCTTTTATAATCTCGGCTTTCTCAGCCAAGGTATCTCTCCTCACTGTTTGTTTTAGCCATGGAGATCTGCCGCTTGTACAATAACCCAGTGTTAAGTGTGCCCCTTCCCCTCTCTTTCTTCTGCTTCCATAAATCATAAAAGGTAATGCTAATTCAAAGGCATGGCTTCAGACATCCGAACCTGTCCGTGTTAATTACGGGATCTTTAACAAAGACACACCTGTTTCAGCGGCTATCTTCGGAACGGCGGCGGTCTGAGAGAGGCTGGATGTTATGAGGATGCTGTAGGAAACCAGCTTTGAGGTTTTTGTTGTTGTTTGTTAAACCACTTGATTCAGGTTTAAATGCATGCAAACCCCCGCCCGCCTCCCCCACAAATGGATAGAAATCAAGCGCTCAACCTCTAAGCACTGACCGAAATGGAAGCGTGGGTCTGTCGATCACGACACCAGGGCGGTGTTTACTCCTGTGACATTCCTCAGCCCCGCCTCAGACGGGAGACTGAGACCCGGTATTTTCTGTCGCTCGGCATTGGGGTGCAGTGGGTGGGCGTGTGATGTCATGTGTGGAGCGCCCCGCGTTGCGTGGGTGGGTCCTGGACGCCGCGCCCCGCGTTGCGTGGGTGGGTCCTGGACGGCGTTCCCCTCGTTGCATGGGTCGTGTGTGGAGCGCCCCGCCTTGCCTGGGTCGGTCCTGGACGGATTGCCCCGCCTTGCGTAAGTCAGGACGCAAGCCTGGCGTTTGCCTCATGCCGGTGTTTAGTTTTAATGAAAGCCAGGCGGAAGTGTCCGGTGCCTCGTTTGCGATGCGTCGGCGTGCGCGTGAGGGCGAGTTGTATCACACGGCAGTTTGGTCATCTGGAGGAACGCAGCTGGCTCTGCCACTATTCATACCATTGTTCCCAGGAATGTCCCTGTCCGGCCCAGTTAACAGGAGTCTTCAACGCCTTCTCATTTTCTGGGGGAAAAAGGCCTCCGCTCTGGGGAACTTTGTGCTAACAATCCCTTAATTAAAATTCCACCTCCAACAATGTGGGTATGTGCCGAGCTAGGACCCTGGGAGCTTGGCGCCCGTAGGGATGGCGCTGTCCAATCATCCGCTGTGACCTTGCTAGGGCCACTTTCCGTACTGCATTGCGACTTATGAATTTATCGTACTGTTCATTTCGAAAACCCTTTTAACCACGTCAAGTCTGTTTATTGGTGAAAATGCTGGGCTTGGAGCTGTAAGGTTCACAGTTGGTGGATAGGTGACACGCACAACTGTGGAGCTGAAACAAGACGTGTAACTGATATAAAATGTAGGGTATTTGCTAAACTGAATTATTCAGCAGATGATCACCTGCTCAATAATAATTATAAAAAACGAGAGCAGAACCCTGTCATTAGAGTGAACGTTGTGATTAGCCAATTACACGGTGGAACTCTTGTGATCAGTGCATTCATAATATTTCATTTTGTATTTCTGTCTCTCGCTCTCGCTCTCTCTCTCTCATGCTGCATTATGTGGAGGGTTTTCCTCTGTGTGTTGTGCGTTGCTCTCCTGAGCCCTGCATCCCACGTGTCTCGGTGATTAAAAACTGAACAAGCCTCTTTTAACAACACACCCGGTTAACCCTTCATTGGAATTGTCTTGCTTGTTAACAGGAGGTTTGTGCTGCTGAAAGGGACAATGTTGTGGAAATTTGGTTCACACCAGTGAATGTGCTATGAAAAAGGATGCGTCTGCATGCCAAGCAGCCAGTTGCTGTAATAAGTGTGGATCTAGTTGGATCCAAAGTTCTGTAAAAGAATTTGGGGGAAAAAGGCTGACCTAAGGTTTGGCGGCGACACGGGGCTTGGGTGGTATGGGTAATGATTGTTTCTAATATCCTGTGAGCTCCTCCATCTGTCAGGGAATATATGGGTCCCTGCATGATCAGTCGGCATCGAAACGCGGTCACAGCTCCAACACCTTCCGGGAAGCCACGCCCGGGACACACAGGGCTTTGTGGGTAACAGTACTCTGAACCTGCCTGGGTGAGGCACTACTGTAGACAACAGATCTCTCTCTCTGTGTCTGCCTCTCCCTCTCTGCCTTAAACTGCGACTCATACTTGCAGGTGGACAGAATGTAATAAGTATAAATACTTTACTTATGACCCGCAACTGTTCTGATGTCTATGGCCTATCCAAATCCCGGCAGGTTTGATCTGCAGTGCCAATGATATGAGGGGTGGGTGTAGCATTGCAAGTGCCTGTGATCTAGATCTATAAGGCATCATCTAAATAAAATCATCATGCCAGCAGAAACGCTGTGATTTATACAGGCAAGTTATTAAGCGTGCTCGTCACAGTGAACCAGCCCACGTGATGAACCGGGTCCAAAGTGGCCTTTGGATGTTCTGAAATAAATCTGAGAGGCAATTATCTAGGCAGCAGTGTAGTTTCGATAGGATCCTGGAGCAGGTCCAACGCACCGGCTAATGGTCTCCGAGCGGCCGGGCCCGGCCACCCCTCTTTCCCGCAGAAATGCCCGGAGGTCCCGGAGTTGTTGTTTTCCCAGTCCGGGGACACCTGCAGAAATTGGCAGGCGTAGAGTTCTTCTCTGGTGTGTGCCACTGCGTTTGCTGCAAGGCGATCAAATAATAGTGACGTGGTCCTGTGTAGTCAAAATCGTCGTGTGAAGAGAACAGACTTGGATTTATAACGCTATGCCAGATATTTTTCTTTTTTTCTATAAGATAAATACAGGTTGCACTTTACCCCCTAGACAATAATAAGCAGTAAAAGTTAATGTAGTTTCAGGACAGGACAGTTTCACGAGCACATTACTGTGCCATGAACTGAGAAGCTGCAGTAATGAAATCTGGGAGTCTCCATGCGTCGAATGGACACAAACTCGATATGTTCTTCGTACAGAATGTTTGTGATTATCAATCTGTTGCTATTTAAGGCGGCCCTTCTCATTCCCAGCTAAAGTAAACGGGACTTTACCCCCCACCCGCTTAAAAGGCGGGGTTTATGTCACAGGGCGACAAACAGGAAGTGCCAACAATCTTTGCTCAGCTGTTTCTATTTGAGATGCACTCCTTTCCTCTCTGGTTTTGTGTAATCACCGTTTTATCTTCTGCCCATAATTACAAAAAAGAAAACCAACCTAAATTACAATTGATGTTCTGGGCTTATTTCCTGTGGAATTTTCTTTTTTAAAGGAAGCAGGAAACGGAGAACTATAACAACAACCAGGTTGAAACGGGCCAGCATGTGTCCCAAAGTGTGATAATGTGAAATGCTCTCCCATGCCTTAGCAGGATACTTAACGATGGCTCTTGAAACAAAACTATTTCTGCTTTATTTGGGCATATAGAACGAAATGTCCGTCCAAAACAAACTTCTTTTCGCCCTTCCTTCCAGGTATTAAAGTTCTTGCACTGAAGCGGACAGGCATAATTTGCACAATTTTTCTTTTTTGCTTGAAAAACATGCAGCTATTTCTCCGTATTTCCGTGCAAACGTGACTGGTTAAATGGGTGGCTTTACGCCAGGCCCCACGCACATACAGTTGCAGCGAGGCGTGAATTCCAGATTTGCTGCCATACAAACTGCATCCGATGCTCCACCTAAAGACCGGGGCGAGCCGTTGCAGTCTGTGGTAACCGTTTGCTGAAGCGCTCCCCAGGGACATTGTAGTTCTGCGGAGCGTGGATGGAGAGCGGTACCCTGGACGGCACAGGGGAATATGGCCTTTCTCCAGGCACGTTAATGAGTCTGGAAAGTCCCTGCGCGTGGCTTCCATCCCTTTTGTTACCCTTTTAAGGCTGTTACAGCCATCCAAGTGTCTGATCAACTTTGCTTTTGTTTCGGGGTTCCTGGATGCAGCAGGTGAAACTGATCATTGAGTCATTCAACAGGGCATAGCGCAGGGTCAAAAAGGCTTGAGTGACAGTGCTAGAGACTGTTGGTTTATGTTATTGACTGTTTACCAATCGTATAACACGTTAACTACCGTGCCCTGTTCGTTTTTAGTTCCAAGAACGATCGGAAGAAACGCAACTCTGAGTTTTATAATGCTCCAAGGACCATCACCACATCCCATTTTTAATTTTAACGGCCAGAATAATTTCTTTAGGTGTTTTGGCGGGTTTTAAACGTTCCTCATTGGAGGTGCTCAGCGATGCTGATGATGAAGTAGGTTTTTTTGTGCTTTTGTTCCAGAGCCTGGATGAACTGGATGACGATGAGGCTGGGGAGAAAGAGGGGGGGGGAGCGGAAGCGCTCACCCAGCACAACACATTCCAGAACGAGGCTATGACCTCTGACCCCGGGGCGGCCCACTTTTTACAGGTAGGGGGATGCCCGTTTTCTCTGTGCTTGGTTATTTATCTTCTTTTTTTTTTGACTGTTTGGCTGATTATTAAAAATCCTTTTTCATTTTCATTTTCAAATCAGGACATTAACTTGTGATGACTGAACTAACACGACGACATCTGTTTGGTGTATGCCTGTTCGTTAACTCATAAACATGATTCACTCAGAGTCCACAACCCAGTTCTGTGGGGTTGGGCTGGGTCCAGGTGATCTTGCGCTGTTCCTGGACATCTATGCGTCTCCTCTGTTGCATACTGTTAGATTTTTCTACATTGCTGGAATTAATGGCTCAGCACGCCTCCTTGCAGATCTGGACTAGCTCATCACTGATCGCGAAACACGGATGTTGCAGGTTTTATTGGTTGGACAGTAATGGCCCCGTTGAATTTGGCAATCTCAAGCCATACATGACCTTGAAATAATCTTTAAAAGAAATGTGCTCCTAGAACAAAATATTTTTAAATGTATTTTTCAAATGTTTATTGTAATCTTATTCCGCAACCAACATAAAGAAAAAGATAAAATATGGTATGGAATAGATGTGGCCAATATTTCATGTAAACATTGCTGGCGATAAAATGAGAATGGGATGGTTTCCTGGGAAACCTCATAACCTCTCTGTGTTGTTAGTAATATTCAGGAGGGTCCTATTAAAAAAAAAAAACGCAAATGGTAAATAAAGTTATGAAGTGAAGGCCTTTGGTGTGAAGAGAGATGTATAGCTTCAGGTGGCCTGCATTTTTAAAGGCAGATGTGCCCTTCAAATAAAAGAGCGCAGAGGTGGAGTCTGTAATTTGGTGTAACGGGGAGAAAAGCTCAAATTCGTGATTAAGGGCTAGTTTTAAAGTGCTACGTTAGCCGCGGGGCCAGATGTCTGCCTTTGATGGCTTGTCTGGCAGTCCTCTCTGCTGTTGTCCTGGAGTTTCCTTGTGTACGTTTCCGAATGTGATGTCTACCATCCGGTCTGTCTGTGAGGTCAGTGGCCCTTCTGCGCGAAACAATTACCGTTGTAAAACCCAAGGCGCTTTCCCCTACAGTTGACGCGAACAGGCAAGAGTCATTATAGCCATGTCATTATCGGGGAAAATACTGAGGAACAGACGTGTGTGTGTGTGTGTGTGTGTGTGTGTGATGGGGGGTTATTGAGGAACACAGAGTTCTGTGGGGG
>JAOVYW010017422.1:9651-22347 GCA_025775045.1 Hiodon tergisus | reverse complement strand
CACACACACACACACACACACACACACAAATACACATCTCATGCACCTAAACTGAGAGCTGCAGTTCACCAACATTAAATACCACCAGGTACACAGCAATCACCGTTTCTGAAAATAGCAGACAGGTAAACTGCATCACGCTTGATCAATCACCTGATCTGGCCAGCGTGCCTTCAGGGCCCCACCCAACCCTCCAATTGAGACAGGTACTGAATTAACGTGTCAATATTTTCAAAGGGAAATTGAGGAAACCTGCTGCTCCTGGCAATATTCGGTTACCCTGGCATTTACACAGCTTAAAATATGATCAATCTGACAATAAGGAAGACACTTTTAAGTTGTGAACGCAATGTCAAGGCTTTGCAGTAAACCTCTTAGGCAGGAGATTGCTTGTTGGGGGGGGCATACACGTGTGGGAGAAGTAAGACGTCTTTCTAACACAGCGGTAATCCTGCCCCAACCATGGCAGTCCTTGCTACCTTTAATACAGCTCAGTACTAGCAGTATGTTCGCTCACAAAAACCTTTCCCAAGATCCTACCTGCTCGTCCATTCAGAGGCAGAGCTGGCAGGATAAAACCAAGAGTTTCACAGAAACAACTATATATCAGTAATCATACGTATGCAGCCTAATACATTAAGGTGGAATAGGTTCTTGCATCATGATTACTCTCCCCACCTTCACTAACACCAAAGGCAATAGGAAATAAATGACTGCGTATGAATTGTTGAAAACACAAAGCAACTAAAAATATAACTTCCCTGCCCAATTAACAATATAGTTTAAATGCACACTTGCTCGATGTTACAAATAAAATTAGTTTAAATAACTGAGACTTATAGCAAATTGAGTAGTAGAATAAGATAACAGACAGACATCAACAATGCCGTTTTTGAACAGCATAAGCCTGATTTATCAGCAATTGCATCCAACTTTTACGGTCAAAACACCTGACCAAACAGTGACCTACCGCAAGTGCTTTGGACAGCCTGGTTCGGAAATCATTCAGGACGATGGTGACGATGTCCTGGTGAGGGATGAACGCGTACCCACCCTTTAGGAAAACCTTCCTCAGCCGCACCAAATCCAGGGCGTCCTGGAAAGGGACCTGTCCCAAAGACGAGACCGGAAACCAGTGCACCTTATACTCCGCTGCCAAAGACAGGCAAGTCCACGAATATTTCACATGTGGTCGTTAAAGAGCTGGTGAATGTACCTTGTAGAAGTCCTGATCCTCCACTTTGACGGAGCTGGCAGAGAAACTTGAATGACTCAGCTGACGACTCAGGCTTTTCTTCTCTTCAGCGCTGAGCTGGGGGAGAGACATTACCCAGGGACTTAGACCCCCTTAAACAGGAACCCGGGAAAGCCCCGAAACGCTGTCAAAGAGACAGCACTTGAGAGTTGAAATGAAGGGCCAAGCACTTTTCACACAACTTTTATCCGCTGTCAAACAAATGCATACAGCTAAAGCGCAGCACAAGTTACCATTGAGATTCAATGGAAATTTATATAAAACTTCAATAAGAGGCCTACACTTCAAAACAAAATCCACTCATATGTACAAGGATTGTGTGGCGCACAGCAGCTATGGTTGCTGTGAGGGCTGAGACATTACAGAGATTGGAAAGCACGGCCACGGTCTGAAATTGCATTGATTCAGAATCAAGACTGAACAAACAAACAATGCTGCGCATACAGCCAGGGGGCCCCTGAGAAATTCATTTTAAGGTCTTGTTCACTAGTCTCAAGTCAGAAAAGTCCTACAACCTTCTAAACTCACAATGTCATCCACCCAGTCATTTTAGTTGGCTCCAACTAATCGAATCTGCTATTATGTTGGGTAGAGAGCTAGGTGTCTAAAATAAGCTTAGCAACATCATCTACACTCACCCAGTTAAGGACCAATGGACATTATATTCATAAAGGTTAAAATGGTAAAATATTGCTTTCAAAAATACGCAACCATGTCGCTGCCCTTCAAGAAACTCTTCAAGGCAGAACCATAAGAAAAAGGGAGACCAATGTACTATCCATAATTGCATTTTTGATAGGTAATCAGGGAAGGTACCTTGCAAATACATCTAGTTAGTAAAATTTCCACCATGCTCATTGAGGAAACCTGTCACTAAATTATTAACTGCATTATCTTAGTGCATGTAACGCTACATTAATGTGCCAACCTATCTAGAACTAACCTATTGCTATGCAAAAAACGCAAAGCAGGATTAAGAAACCATTCACATCCGTAAAATGATTTTAATAAATGGCCATGCAATCCACTGGTCCAGTTTGATTATTCAAAAGGGTTAAACAATTATTGTTTATTCACTCTTGACAACAAACCCCTGAAGCTGAATTTACAAGGTCACAACTAAAAAAACTTACATTTTTCCAGCTGAAAACCATTGAAGGCATTACATGCTCTGACAATACCCACAAAACCATCGGGCCAGCAATTTATAAGAGCAGGGTTACAGCACCCCCTACTGACTGCATGCAAGAAAAACACCGCAGGGCTTTGGCAGGTAGAGCAAAGCACAAATCAAAGTAATCAAAAATAAATCTCCCATAGGCTGTTAATACAGGCAGGGATTCGATCTGCCCATTCAGATTCCAGTTTTGGGGCAAACACATAAAACAAGAGACAAATAGAGGCATTTGACTCAGCCAGAAGAACTTGACTAATATGGTCATTTAACAAGGGAAATTACTTCTCTAGCACTTGACATTACATCAAGGAAAGTTGATCTGTAAACGCTCATATTTCTCACACGCATCGAAAGTGGGAAAAGGCCAATACGCGATGGAAAAACCACACATCAAATAAAGGAAAAGGAAAGAGGGGGATTAAACATGCTTAAGTTCAATGAGTTAACAGGATTTCAAACATTTTATTGGCTGCAATAACTGCCCAGCCATAATAGAAAAAGAAAAAAGAAAGATAAGAGAAAATACTTACCCAACAAGGCAACAGGTTATCACCATTTCTGATTTTTAAAATTCCCCTGTTCTTAATGTTCTTTTGCCATGGATGCAATTCAGTGCTTTAAAATTTCAAAACACAGCCCATACAAACATTTCTACTACTAAGCAAACATTTATGGCAAAATGGGAAAACTGAAAACTGATGCATGTATAACACGCATGACAGAGTATGTCACTTCATACCACGCTAAGCAGAAGTTCATTAAAAAAAACATTAGCTTTGTATACAACAGTGTAGGGAGAAAACAGGGGAGGACAGCTTGCTGCTGCCACCTAGCAATTGCCCTGGAAATCGCAACTGTTACAGTAGCAACAGAATTTATATTAGTAAATTTAAGCAATCTTCAATCAGCAGCCAATAACACTGCACAGCTACACATAAGAAATTCCAAAACAAGGAGCTGTAACACCCAAAAAAATCCTGCCATTAAAAAAAGTCAGGTTTAGTTACAGCACAGCGAGTCGTAGATTTATTCCCTCTGTTGGTGATCAATGACTTATCACTTCAACCTTTAGCTTGTCAGTTACCCAGTATTCTAAGGCAGCCAATGCAGCAAACATTCTACACAGATCGATAAATCTATAATATACTGCAATTACCTTTTTTCAACCAATCGGTTAGCCGTTTCTGCCGAAAGTGATAACGTTTCTACCAATCCCAATGGTAAAAATTACTCACCGTGTCATATTGTAGATTATTCAGATGCAGAAACTCACTCTTGTACTTCGGAAACAGATCAGTGAATCGGTAGCGGAAGAGGTCCATTTCCTGCTGGATAAACCAACGTCTCAGGTCTTCTCTGGAAGAACAAAGTGTAAAAGTTGGCACATGATCTGCGTCTTAACGCCAACGTTGAGTCCTCATCTCCACGATATCCGCTTCACAGCAAGGGCACACATCCAAGTGTGGGAAGACTTTCACTTTAATCCTTACCTTCCCATAATCCAGTGCTTCAATCAACCCCATGGAACCCAAAATAACAGTCAGTCTTATTAGATTTTATGGCATTTGTAATCGTTCTCAGGTAACTTCATCCCTGCAACTTTCAACTAATATAGTTGCCCCATATACGCAATGGGAAATATTTTTGAGAAAATGACTATAAAAACTGAATTCTGGATTTAACTGGACCAACCACTCATACCTAGGCTTTGATACAAATGTCCCAACTGCCAATGGGGAATCCCTGCCGATTCCCTCCCACCCACCCCAGCCAGGGAGGTGCTCTGCCAATTGTATGCTACCACTGTGCTTTCCCGGAAAATCAGCAAATTACATGATCTGGATTAAAACCCATAGGCAAAGTTTTAAAGGGTCTAGGCAACTCGCTACAGAGTACAAGTCAAGGTGCAAAACTGCCAGTTCTCTTATACGAGGCTTGCAGGCTGAGTGGAGACTAACTTACGTTTGACAGTAGGCAAGTCGGAGGATAAAGTGGGATATGTGGTCCTTCCTCCGTTTCTCATACTCTTCCTGAGATTTCTTGTCATCCTGAGCAATTCAAAAAGCAACGTCAAATATAACCTACTAAAGATGAAAAAACAAATCTTTTAAAGGACAAACTGGTAAAGCCACACAGTTTCATAAATAGTCATTGTCATAATACCTATAATAAAATTTAAAAACCTGATGGATGACAAATCAAAACCTTTCTCTCGTAGTCCAAGTGTCTAAGCATTACACATTCATCAGCACGAAATGCTAGTTTTTCAGCACATCAAATGATGCATTTAGCTAAATGTATCGCACTGTAAATTTGATCATTTAGACTGACGGAATTCCACTTAAAGTTCCCCATCTAGTTTAAAAATCAGAGTCCTTTATAACTGCTCACATGTATGCATTTCTATGTAATAAATTCTAAACAATAAAGGTATGAGTGGTTGGTCCAGTTAAATCCAGAATTCAGTTTTTATAGTAAATAAATTATTTTATTTACCACTTCCGTTTTATGCGGGAAATTCAGGCTGGAGATCTCAGAGAACAGTTTCTTCTTATAGGGCTCTGACATCTTCAAAAAACTCACACCAAGGTTCTCCACCGTTTTGAGCACTACAAAGTAAAAAAAACTCACTTAATCAAATAAGCATATTTGCAGATTTAGTGACAATACATTAAACTGCATGACAGTACATGCGTAGCAAAGTATGTTTTAAGGAACTTGATATACTTTGGTACATGCATTTGTTGAATCTATCCAGTCAAATGTAGACGTAATTTCACCGGCTACTCAACAGGCAACCAGTGTATGCAAGCATATTAACATACAACAAGAGAAAATGTAAAGAAGAACGTGGGAAATCTTACATTTCAACCTTTCAACAGCGAATGTTTCAAATTCGGCAAGCGAGATGTTTTCAATCGGAGGCTGCCCGTAGAACTGAAGACAGTGTCCGTAGAGTTCTGTCTGGGAGTTCCCAATAAATTTCTTCCTTCTGTTACGGCCAAACTCCATGTTGATTTCTACTATTATAAACAAGAGTTGAAGTTAACCATGAAAACATTTACAGAAAACAACATGGTAGAGAAAACATTTCGTTCGTCCCCATCGAACTTCTGTAGGCACGGTCGCTGTCCGTTTACAGAATAATTGACAACAAGCCAAGAGACTAACCAACCAAGCAAAACGCAACAAGAATTAAAACAGAAGTTCAACCTTTAGACAGAAAATAACATTTTCAATACGACGCCGCCCGTCTACAATACGACCTTCTGGCAGTATACTTGCAAGGTAAAGGTCTGGGTTTAAAAAGCAGAATTTACAAAATAACTATACCGTATTGTCTATTGACTAGCTTGTAAGCTTTGTGGTCCTGCCGCTAAACTAGTAACCTAAGCACACACATATATCTCTGTGGCATTTTATAGGATTTAATAAGTAAATATATTGTTATTTCTTCAACAAATTAGAAATGATTTGCTTAAAAAGAACGAAAATCAGGGCAGACACTTACATCGCTAAAATCTAAGTATTCTTTCTATGACTTACTTAATTATCCCGCCAAACCCGAGTACCCAAAAGCGCGGGTTAATGACGAATTTGCGGAAGTAACTTTTACTTCACCTCTCGTTGGAATCACACAGATTCACAAGCTAAACTGTGCGCTACTGCCCCCTTACACTCCAGCGGTTAGACAGATACATTTCATTACTCTTGGTAGAGCAAGCCATAGCTTATTACATTGGTTTTCAAAGTGGGGGCCGCCAGTGGGCGCCAGGGGAGCCTCAGCACATTTTAATGCTATTTGGGGAGCCTTGGCATGGAAAGGTTTGGGAACCCCTGGCCTATTATACGTCGTAAACTTAACTGGAGAAAAAAAAAATTTGAATCCAGCTCAGTTGTCGTCTAAATAAATTTACATAAACACACCTTTCATTGTGATGGGTGTCGTGTTTAATGCCAAGTGGTCCTCGCTGAATACAAGACAAATCACTAATATTCTTTGCTAAATTAATCTGCTTACTCTATAATGGTCAGCTAACCATTATGTTTTTTAACCAACAATTCTCCTTTCTGAACTTGTGGTGCCCTTCCTTCCTTCCATCCTAACGGGGGCAATGTATTTTTTTGACTGGGATACGTACTTCACATTTATCCTACATATTGTCATAGCTACATGTGGGCAAAACTGAAGGGCAGGCGCTCTGCTGCTGAATCACAGGCAGATGATGGGAGGGTACAGCAATTTCTGCAGACACACTCGGTGGAAAGCAGCAAGGGCGAGGGCCAGCAGAAGTCTGCGAGTCCGGATTTACAACAGTAGACCCCTGTGCAACCTAACTCAGTTGTCAGAGGGGGGAGGTCAGCATAGCCCATGCGCTGGCTGTCGCCGAAATTTGGCAGTGCTGCCTGGGCCTGGGAGTGGGGAAAAGAGAGAAACTGCTAGCTCCGCGACAGGATTTTAAAGACAGTTCTTCAGTCATGTAAGTGGCCTGACACCACTTGGTGTCCACTAAACAGATGAGAAGCTTCCTGGAACTGTCTCCCTACCTCAGGCGGTATATTGGTGATTTTGGGGCCTTCGTTACATCCTCAGTACTCTCTTTGGGGGCGTGCTAGAGAGGTGAGATAGTGGTGGTACATTTTAGCCAGGCTCTCGGTTGTACAGAGCCAAATTACCGCATGGCCAAGAAGGACTCCAGAAAGTCTGTTGATGAGATGAGCCTGGGTGAGGCAATCAAGAGGGAAAAATGGAAGATCAGTCCCTGCGTGAGAAAGACTGAATGAATTTATTGCTTATAAAACAAAATTCTTATTTAAACCTGCAGTGTTAAATAGTTATCAATGTACCTAGGAGAACACTTTCCCACCAGAACTATACTTGCTCATGAGGCAGTGGCTATCAGGTTATTCCAAAGGTTTCCAAACAGATGGCCCAATCTGACTACAAAAAAATCTGAAAAAAAGACTAGTCTTAAATCCGCGTTATGATTTATCATGATTTGTAGGATATACTCAGATAACACGTCAAAATATTCACTGTCATGTAAAAAAATGACAGCAAGCCAGGCAATTCATTAATATCATACAGAGGATTTAATTTATATAATTAATTTTTATTCCTTATCGTTGATGTTTATATTCTAATACCTTTACTGAATTAGAAGACCGAACACTGCATTTTGTCCAAAATGGACTCATGCAAAGTTACTCAATCCTTTTTTTTTGAAACTCCCTAAATAAATCAATGCAGCTTCTGTCCAACACAGCTGGCTTATTCTGACATTTACAGTGGTTGAGTTTAATCAAGCCCCGAATCTAGAATAACAAATATATGTTTGTAAATGAAAAGTTGTGAAGGCATACTAAACACTTTATAATATTATTATCATGTTCATTAAATTCCTTCTCACTAAATCTATAAAAAGAAGTGGTTTAAAACCGTTTAATTATTTGTATTTCTTGTTACCAGCAGTAACTTCTAATGCTGGGTTCTAAGATTCCCTTATTTGTTGACATCAACTTAGAGCTAGGTTTCATCTGTAGTTCTATTATAACCAGAGTATCGACGCCGGTTTATCCTCAACTTGCAGTTTGTTTTGATTATACCTTATTAACTTGTTATCCCTCTCATTCAGAATTCCAATGATATCGGCATATGTTTTGAAAACGTTTAGCTAACAAATAGCTAACAATACTACAAAGCCTATCAATAAGTAATTAATGCAGATTTTGTGTGTGTCCTGGTTTGGTATGTGAAGAGGCAAAGGAAAATGAATTCAGGGTAGTAACTAGTACATAGTTCATCGACCATTTCTCCAAAGGCACTCATCCCTATGCCATGACATCATGCACAGGAAATGATTCCAGTCAGCAGACTGTTTTCCCTGTGGCTGCACCCTAAACTTGAAAGTAGCAGCCATTACATTACATCATTTAATTGTGTAGCAGCTGCTCTTTTTTAGCAACTTAAGAAAAAACTTTTTTAACACCTTACCCTTTTGCAGCACTGGCTGTTTACTGAAAATTATCCAAAATTATTACTTGCCAGGGTCTTCCACCTGCAACGCTGGGGTCATAAATCAGAAGTGTCTTCCTCGGAAATAACAATTACATGCAAGATTTTATCTACTTCAATCACATTTACCACATTGCAATGCTAATCTGAAGAACCAGCGGCAAAGAAAGAAACAAGATTTGTAAGACAGATGTTCATTTAATTGAAACTATATGCCAAAAAAGCTCAAATGTTCTGACATGTGCTGCCAGCACAGTGGACCACATGCCCTGTGATCATGATTTGCCATTATGGGTTTCAATAAGCAGCACAGCCTGAAATAGTCCATCTGGAGGGATGTTTGCATCTATGGTTATCTCCACCCAGCATGCATGCACCCACCCAGAAATCAGTACGGCCTTTAGTTAAACAAATCCATACCGCTTCCCAGAAATCATCCAAGCTATTTTCAACCATTCTAAAGTGTTTTATGTGAGGTGGTAAATTTGGGGCATTGGGATTTTTAACCATATTATATTTAAATTATTGTATTATATTTAAATTGTATGTTTTTCATTTCAAATTGTGTGTTTTTCATGGTCTCCCACTGAATCTTTTTTAGATTCTGTCTGTTTTTTTTTGTTGTATGTTATGAAACAGGGTTAAAAAACAACAACATTAAAAACAGTTATTTGATTGAATATTAATTTATCTACAAAGCAAATGACTGGCTCTTTGAAATTAAACTAATAATGTACCAGATTGGGTTATATTTATATAGCCATGTAGTATGTTGTTCTGTTATCTCACTACATGGCACTCGGAATATCCAATCTCTGATCCACACAATATGGGCCATATTTCTGCACTGCTTAGCTGCTGCTACCTACATGCACTGGTTGCATAGTTCTGCAACAGTAACGCTTATCTGATTAGTGTGAGTAATGAGACAGGCATTATACACTATTCAATATTCTCAGCAACCTCTGGTTCCTTCACTCCCAGGCCATGCATGTTTGCCTTTTTTTAACATCGTGAAAACATCACATGAACTATCACACTATCCCTGGAAATAATATCTATCAACTATTATATTCAAACACACACACTCTCTGTAAGACAACACAATCTAAAGGTTTCTGTTCAGGCCTGGCATTAATTGCCTTAATTTTGTAATAGTTAGACTTAGGGAATAACTGCATATTTATTGAACGAGATATTCTATCAGGAGGGCGTAAGTTTAGATGTTTAGATGTGAATTTAGATTAATATCTTCGAATTCACAAGTCTAAGGATATCGAACTTGTGGTAGGGAGGTACGGGGAAACTGTTAAGTCACTTCCTTTCTGCCTAGTATAGAGCGAACCGAGCAGAAATGTAAAATAACATCTGATCCAGGACCAGTCCGTTTAATTTACATCAAATTCTAGATATCTTATTCAAAAATGTGCAACGGATCCAGGATCAGCGCTTGGTGAAACTACTCGTCAACACCATTTCCCACCGGAAACCAGAAGCGTTTATAGCAACCGACCGCTAAGGACTCAGAGCTGCTGCTGGGAGAGATGAGAAATTGTGCTAAGATTCATAGTTATATAAATGTTATATGAAAAAAGTGAAAATAAAGGGAAACGTTATCATATGGGGTCTTTCCGGTTTAAACGAGTTTCTTTTAACATATATTGCAATGTTGAAACGAGTTCCGATTGTTTAGTTTTATTTACGATGTAATAACACTGTTGCCTGGCTGGGGTATTGGTATAGTTCGGTAGGGAGATAGACCACAAGTAGGTAGTGTCAGACACGTTAGCTAGCTAGAAATGTAGGTGTCGCTAAGGCCGCTGTTGTGATCATCCGTTGAAAAACCAAGAAGAAAATTAAATCATTTTGAGAACACTTCCATCTAACCGCATTTTGTTTCGCTTGACTTGATAAAGGACAGGCGTGAAATCGAAGACCCTACACAGCTACTCAATTTCAAATTTGTTAGCTACGTGGTGCTGCAGGAGCAAAAGCCAGTCATGATGGTAGTTACTGGATGCAGCAGGTAAGAAAGGACACTGTTGCGTTTATTATTGCGTTTTCCTCCTTTCACTGTAATTCATGCGTATTTAAACGCGTTGTTCTGAGTATTTCCTTTAAACCATTATGTACATACAAATGATAACTTCATGGAACCACGACAAAATGGCAAGTAACATTTCAATTTGTTGAAGAAACATTTCTTTGCGGTCATTTAGCTATGACGTTTTGTTTTCTTGTAACGCATGTTTGTCATTTATCTATCGCTATAAATGTGTATTTTTGTTTTTTCAACATCATTATATATAATGTCAAGTTTAGTTTAAAAACACGACTATTAGTCTTTTGACAATTAGTTACAAAGTTTAATCATATATTATTGTTAAATAAATTACCCTCCGTTTTAGATTATATGCTTAGAATAAACTCATTGACTAAATCACTTAAATATGCTAATGTAATTGTAAGTTCTTCCAACTTTAAAATAGAGTAAAGTTTTTTTTGTTTTGTTTTAAACGGGGGTCTTACTGAACAAGCATACACTCTTCGGAAAATGTTTACCAGTAGTCTTCAGTAATACATTTTTTTCTGCCTGTCCCTAATAAAATAGTATTCGTATTTTGATAAAATAAATCTTCTAATAGAATTCTTAAGTTGGAGGTACGTTTTAAGTTGGCCAATTCGGCTGTAATACTTTATCTTGAATATAGTCTTGCAGTGCAATATCTCCTTAGGTATAGCTCTAGCATAATTCCTTGATTGCGTGTTTCCTAGTTCCATGTCAGTAGCAGTGTCCTTCAGATTGGAAACCTCCAGCACACCTGTTCAGAAAAGGTGTCCATTTTGTCAGGTTGCTGTTGGGTTCATGTATGAACACTGAAATATGCTCGTTCATTAGCAATGGTGAGACATGACTGAAGTAAGGTGCTTTGCCTCTAAACATCTTAATAGCACATTTCTCCCTGTGACACAAACAGTTGTATGCATCAAGGTAACTATACTGTGATCCCACAGTTTGATACCCACTGTTTTCAGTCTAAGGGGCTGAAAGACATTTCTGTGTCTAAATGGTCCCACTGGATTGTGGGGAAATTGAATTTATTAATCATTTAGTATTATTATTAATTTTGTTACAATGCCGGTTCTTGGAAGCATGGTTTAACCCTCATTTGGCCCAACAACCTACAAGGATTATTGATGTGTTATAATGTGCACGTTTGCCAGAGTAGCAAGTTATTTTGGGCTTTTTCTTAAGAGGATCAAATTTTGCTAGGCAAGCAAATTTAACATTCTGGACATTTTTGTTGCTTTTTTTGGGGGGGGGGGGGTGAATTAAACTTGACAACAGTCACAGTAATTTTTCTATTATGGTTTCGTGGTGCTAGTGGGAGTGCTCTGAATTGGTTGTGGGTTGAGTATGTGCGGACAGTGCTGACGTTTTCATGATTTGGGAATAGTTTAGCATTTCTTTGCCTCGGAGATCAAGTGATGCTTGGACCAAATTCCTCCTCGTGAAGGGTCTTCAGTAAACCTGGACAGAAGATCTTGTGTTGAGTGCTATTGCTGTGTTCTTGCTTCCTGTTGTGTTACATCAGGTAGTGTATTTAGTTTCCATGTTTAGGAGACAATGTCGGAGAGGCTACTGCACTGTAACCCAGTCTTTAAGCTTAATTGTCTCCCTACAAAGTTTCTTTCAGTCAGGTAATCTGCCTGTCTTTCTTCTCGTAGGTATTGGAAATGCTTCCCCTGTTTGTTTTCTTGAGTAATACCAAACTAACATTCAGTAAGATTGCAATGGTTTTAGATTGGTATTTCACTGCATACTTATTAGATAAATAATTACATTAATTTGCATTAGACAATTGTCCCATTATACTATACACTTTGACCATTTAGCCAAAAGCAGGAGATCCATCTACACCACAGTATTTCAAAGCTGTTCATAGACTTTTTTTGTGACTTTTTATACATTTAAAAAAATATATTTTTTATTTGGAATGGCAGCTTGTGCTGACATATCTTCCCAGGATTTGAACTTGTCGTTCTGCACTCAGGCTAGCCAAACCTGTGACTTGATTGTGATATTATAACCACTGATTGATGTTACTCACCTGGCTCTTCCCCAATAAATTAACCTTTCTATCAGCAGACTTGAAGGATTGGTTCATCACATCACATCACATCACATCACATCACATCACATCACATCACATCACATCACATCACATCACATCACATCACATCACA
>JAOVYW010017421.1:57998-70766 GCA_025775045.1 Hiodon tergisus | reverse complement strand
AGAGAGAGAGAGAGAGAGAGTCAGAAAGGGTATTGTTTTGCCCATTCCCGATTTTCTCCCTTGACTTCACTGGAGGGTTTTATTTACTATTATCTTTTTGGCTACTCTTAATTTTGTTTAATGGGCTCCCGGGTGTATAAACACACGAACTGAGAAACTTTAAGCCCGCTCCCATATTTATGCGCATAATGTGGCACCCATGTGGATGAGATCGTTGCGGATGGGCTCCTACGGAGAATGACATCACTCCCTGGAGTCCAAACATAAGTATGGTTGGATTCCCGGACTAAGCTATTGTCTTTAACGCAACAAACGGATCATTTATCTTGTCGGATGTTAAGTGACCCTGGTTTTGTTTTCCAGTCTGGGGTCCCGTCTGCCAAAACTAGTTGGTTACAGATGCATTAAATGTTCCCGGTGCATACGTTCGTATCAAAATCACAAAGTCAGTTAACATAGCCATTCACTCGCTCTACAGCTGCTCTAAACGCTCTGTTATTCAGGACTAGGGACAGTTCATCTGTCAGTTCCTTCTGCTGGGAAAACCTACCGGGAGAGTATTACATTACATTAATTACTATTTAAAAATCCTATCTAGGGTGGCAAACATATGCTTAAAAGCATTTGTACCGCTGAATATTTAATTTGATTAAGTACATTAAGAGACCTTCTCAAGCGCCATTTTCTCAATTGGTACTGGACCCTGTCGTTGATTATACCATACAGCGTGGGTGGGTGCAGTGGGTAAAGAAACAACATAACAAGATAATACCTTTTTATGCTCTGAAACACCTGCATTTTAGTTTGCGGTTGTGTTTGCATCGGTCAACGTGATCTGATGTTTAAAGAGCTATTATTAATAAAAATATTATTTAAAAATGTGATCCATCATTCAAAAGTGACAGTCTCAGTTTGTTATGGCCTTGGTGCATTGTTACAAGAGTTGCCAGTGGGCTCAGACTCTGCGTGTTAGGGCTACCCACGACTTTGTTCAGGCATCCAAACGTGATGCCATGCTTTTCCCAGCCGACATAAATACACTGAGGAAAGGTCACTCCACCACTGATTAATGCCCAGAGAAGGCTCTTACTTACTGGGTCAGTAATGCTAAGGAATTTACACAGAGAAGACCCGTGGAGCAATTGAGTGTTGAGAGGAAACTGATAACATCACGTTGTTGCGGTTTCTTCCCTAAAATAAATTGCTTTTTTTTTTCCCGAGCAGAAATGCCACAGAGAGCAAAAACAATTTTTTAGCGCTCTGTGGAAAAGGCTAATAAAAAGAACTGATGATTAATGAAGAAAAGAGAGTCATTTTCAGACAAGAGTTTATGTCGATTCATGGCCTTTTTTATCCCACGGTAGGCCTCATAGTTCCTTGTTTAGCTGCCTTTAGCCAGATAAAATTTAGGCCTGGGGAAAATAAAATAAAAAAGAAAGAAAGAAAAACTTTTCTGTGAAAGTGGAAGCGACTTTTTTCTCATTGCTATAAAGCGCTGCTTTTTAACGCAACCCGTGGCGAGGCCAATCTTATTGATTCTGTCTGACAACGGCCTGTAGGACTGCTGCAGCGCCGTCTGAGTGTACTCCTACAGACAGTACTCAATAATGGCCAACGCCTTGCTTGGGTAAACGGACAGCTCTGTATGGCACAACTCAGTCCAGGTGAAAGAGACAGGGCCTTTGAGTTATTTAACGGATGCTGGTCGCCATGCCTACCACACATACCATCTGAGGTTGGGATAAAGGCCTTTCTTACGGACAGAATGGGCTTAACAACAGCGGTAGGTGTCATTTAATTTATCGCCTGCACTTTCTTTATGTTGCAAAGAGGAAAATTGGCTAATGAGAGCAGGCTGCATAATGTAATATTCTAAAAAAAAAAACACCAGCAAAATCCTCTAAAATGCTGTAGTATACATTAATCAGATTACACAGTGCCTCATTTGAAAGAAAAGCACCGGCTCTCTTTAGCATTTAATTTTCTCACTAATTCCTGTTTGGTTATTTGTCTGTGGAGCTTATAATGATCCCTCTGTTTGATGGGAAACAGTAGGCAGCTCAGAAGTCGAATTGCCGTTGCAGCGGCGGCGCGCTCATGGCTGCAGAAGTCGGAAGAACGTGGTACCCCTGTGGCTGCCTCCCTTCATCTTGCTTCCACTGGACCATCTGCACCTGCACGACTTCACGTTACAATACGCGCCGTCTCTGATAGCGCGGGTGACCTCTGGAAACAGTCGAATACTGGCTGAGAGCTTCAGCACTGTGAGCAGCCGCTGTGCAGCCGACAATGGCCTTTGATTGTAATCCGGGAGTCCTGCAGGACAGCTGCTCGAGATCGTATGAAAAGCTAAGCCGGGACCGTGCGTTTTGTCCTTCGGCCACACCTGTCTGCAATTACTTCTGGGGTCTTTTGTGTTGACAACACCAGACTTAATTTATGCATCTCAAATTGTGTACCTGAAGAGTGCCAAGATATTTGGATCATTCTTTTTTGCTTTCTTCTTCATAAATGCCATTCGAATCACCCCGCAATAACAAACCTGTGAGCACGGGCAAAGTTCTTTATTTTGTCTTTGTCTCAGCTAAGATCTGAGTCTGGATCGTAAGAGACTTTGCTGGGAAACAGCTACAGCAGTACGAGTGAGAAAATCAGCCCCCTTTTTCCTGGGCGATTGATCAGTGTGCTCCTTGCTCTTTGGGAGCACGAGGGGCGTCAGGGAGTGTGTGGGAGTGGAGAATCGTTGCCCTGCGGGTCACTGACGTAGCGGATTTCCTTCCTGCCTTCATCTCCCCTGACTTCCTCTTCTCCCGTCCTTTTCCTTTGTTCCCGTGATTAAACTTTAATTCAGTGGCACTTGCCCTTGGTGCCTGCTTTCATGAGCAGAAAAACCCCGTATTAAAATGCGCTGACGTATATGTGGATGCATAAATAAATGACAAAGTGCCGTTTCGAAAGGAAGTTTTATTAAAGCGGAACCACAGTAAACGTTTCTCTCGACCGCGCAGGTCCGCGCCCTTACAGGGACAGCCGGGCCCCTTTGTGTTGTTTTATTAGCTTTCCGCCTGCGAACGACGTCTCCGGTGGACGAGTGTGTTCGGCCTTTGTTTTGGGACCAGGCCAGGTTTACGTTCCTTCACTTTCGCTTATTGATCCTGCGGTTGAGTCGTCTTGCCCCATCAGCTCACAATTAAAACGCTTGTGAGACATTCACGAGTCCTCTTTTTGACCAGAGATAGCGCAGCCGTTTATTTCACTGTTCAAGTCTCCGGACGCTATTTCTATTCTGACAGTATGGACATAAGAATGCAAGTTGATTTAGTCTCTTTATTTGTACGCCATTAATTCAAGTCATTTTTTTTTTCCTCCCTCAAGACTGCCATTCTCATTAGGAAGGCACAGGCATTTGCTTTAAAGTTGCTTAATTAACAAGGCAATTAATGCGGAGCTAAGAAAAGACGGAGGAAAACAAAAGCGAGGAGCGGGAGAAGGGTTGCCGTGTAGACGGCAGAACCGCCTCTGCCACTCCTGAGACCTGGAGGGTGGTGATAGTGGTGTGGTCCACCGGTGTGTTCATCTAAGGCACTTAAGCATTGTCCTGATGTTCCGGGGCTACAACAAGGCCGTTTCCTTTAAGACCCAGCTCCCCTCATCTGTTTGTGCTGAGTCGATTCTTTGGATGGTCGTTGGATGAATTCCAGAAACAACGCTCACGTACAAGGCCAATCCACGTGGATGTTGGGGTTGGGAGGGGGGGGGGGACCAGAATCAGAAAGACGTTCCCACTTTTCTTTTAGATCCTCTGATAATCTGAGATCAATGGCCTCCTCTCCTGCTCCTTGATCCACTCATTGGTTGCACTGGCCATTCCTCTGTACCCTTCACAGAGAGGAGCAGTGGATATCGATTGGTTACGGAACCCTGTGCCGTCTCAGTTTTATTTCATCTGGGCTCTCCCTCCGTCTGGATCACAATGCCGGAGGGCTCTCTTGCCAACCGTTTTGGGGTGGATCAATTACTGCATTGCTGACAGAGATACAGCGAATTACACGCCACACCAATCCGAAAGCAAAGAGAGCCATTAGCTAGCTCAGATAGTCTGAAAAACCGTTAGCAGACAGGATGCGCAGACTGCAATCTCCCGGACGCGGCCACATCCGAGCTCCGCTGCGGCAAATGAACACTGAGATTAACTGAGGTTAATGGGGTGGCGGGAGAGTCCATTTCGTACGTTCTGCTCTTTCCAGTGCAGTCAGGGGGTCAAGTGGTCAGTTCAGTATCCCCTCTTCTCCACTCCCCCACCACAGAAACACTCCCATAGATTGTTCACTGATAGAGAAAGGTCTGTGCCCGGTATAATACGCCTAACCCAGCCACAAGCCAGTTCTCTTTGCTATTCGGAATTTTTTAATTCAACACTCCGATTTACATTTTCGTTCCTTGCGCCCCCTTCGTGTGAAGCACCTGGGTATTCCGCAGTCTCGCAACACTCAGTTATAGTACAGCCCATGTAGCCAGCGTGATAGATCGTTTTGTAAATGGCCAGCGCAGGTGTAGGTAAGTCGGTGTAAGGCATCATTGGTTGTTTAAATCCAAAATTAAACAAAATAACATTTTTCAATAGAATATTTTTGATATTTTGAAGTTTCATTACAATATCATTCCTTCCTTTGTGTTTCCAAGGGATTTTTTTATTTATTTATTTGATTTGAGGTGGTTTGTGTTCTGTTTGTGTTTGAAATTAACAAAGGCCATACAGTTTGCAGGCTAAAACACACATTTATTAATCTTGCTTTAATTGATTTCTTATCTGACTCACTTTTGTTAACTGCTGAGTTCATTTTAGTTCCTCAAACCATGCTGTACTGATCAAAAGAAAACGTAATCCCTTTAACTACAATCGAAGAACCATAACAATGCAATGTTGCCCACAGGCTCTTTTATGACTCAGTGTTTAGCTAGAGGGGATTTCATGCAAAATCCGTTCTTGCCAAAAAAGTGAATATTTATCTCCCTGAGGATTCGTGGTGTGTTTTAGACAATGCATTGTGTTTCAATTAATCCGAGCTTGTGTGAAAATCCCAAAACGTTCATTACCATTTATCAAGGTTTTTATCTCCGGGATTCTTATCAGCTGTAGTCATTAGGCAGGGGGAATTTGCCTAGTCCTTGAAAGTGACCTCCATGGATGCTCGCGGGCACGCACGCACGCACCCACTCACATGCACTCACGCGTCATGCCCTTTGTTGTGGAGTGAAGAGTCTTGGTCTCTCAGTGGGGGCGGGTGAGGATCCCGTCCTGCCTCGTTGCGTGGAGGAGAGGGGAGCAGTAAACAGGCTGGAGAGGGTGCCGTTGAGGGATTCGGCGGCGCACAGCTCTCTGTGGTGGCAAGCTGTCAAGAGGTACAAGTGGATAAGTGCGCCCATCAGAGCCATCTTTAGCCGGGCTGCAAAGCGATTGTCCCCACGGTCCTCTTACCTGGATTTGTTTCACGGCGATAGAAATATCAAGAGGGTGTCTCTTCTGTTTAAAAACGAAGAGGAGCAGCACGGAGGAAGAGGAATCAGCGGATAAGTGAGGGGTTGGTTACTGGTGGACTTTGGAACGCAGAGCAAAGGACAAAAAATATGGTCGGGTCAGGTCTCATTCTGTTAATTAGAGCCCGGAAATTCATTCATCAGAGGACATTCATGTGTCTACAGAAAGATCTGCTTGAAATCAAGTGATTTGAGTGCCTGCCGACTGAATAAAATGAAAAATATAATTGTGGTTGTTTATTGACATGACTTTGTGTTTCAGAGGTTATTAGTAACCTGTAGCAGTAATCGGCATCAGAAAAACAACATTTTGTTTGAAAAGTTTACCAAAAAGAAAAAGGTCCATTTGACGAAATGCAAAAGCATCAGTTCCTCTCTCAAGGAAATGGTAAATGCAAAGCCAAACTGCTCTACCCTTTTCACATGTAGATGTTCATTTAATTTAAGTACAAACTGGTACACGACACGGTCTGCTGGCTAGCATCTTTAGTTTTAAGTTAAAATCTTGCTCGAATTCAAAATACAAAATCAAATTTTGTATCTTGATTAATATTTTCAGAATTGTAATATATTAGTTATGTATGGAAATCACCTTTTAATAAGAACACTGATCGTGTAATTTAAATACAACCCCTTACGAGCTGTTGGAGACAAGCCCAAAATCCTTCACCTGAAAGTATGCTGTCAACATTACGCTAATAGCATAAATGCTGCTAGCAGTGCTGCCATTGTTTAAAGGAGCTCGTATGGAGACAAGCCCACTCCTAAGTGTACCGAGAGGATAAAGGACAAATAGGAAGTGATGTCACCTGATACTTACTGATAGCATCAGGCCTGGGTATGGCAGAGCTAAAGTGAGTTAGCCGGTTACAATCATGCTACAAAGGCACTTAACAATGCAGGTTGAATGAGATGTTTTTCCAACAGTCTTGGCTGTAGAGGGCCTTGTCACTCAAGGCTCCCCGAGTAAATTGCATTAGAATATTTTTTTCACTAACTTCCTTTCATGTACACAGAGCAAACAGTGGGACGCTTTGGCCTCCATGTCTCAGTATGAGCTGGAAACTGAGTGGAGCAAGCCAGTGTGGGACTCACACATTCAGTGGGGACGCCTGACAATGGGGCTTGAGACGGGGAGGTACTGGGGGGTCTTGACATCAATGCAGCGTTGTAAAAAACGTGTAATGGCACCGCCCGGGGACTTTTCACTTTTCATTGTGATTATGTGTCCCTTAAACACAAAACGGGAATGGGAAAGTAATGGACTGTGGATGAAATTAGCTTGCGGCTCGACTTTTCAGGCTGCGGCAACCGGGCAAATGGGTTTTTGTCAGAGGTGGTCAGACGTTGAGAAGCTTCTCCTGCATACCATTGTGACTGTGTGTGGTGTTGAATCAACCATTTTCTAAATAACTGAATAAATGGTTGCAAATTTCATTTCAGATAACAAAAAAGGGCAATCTTTCAGGGTGAACGCGATTCCCCCCCAATATTCAATTAATTGCTTGGGTATGTCTCATAATAAATATAGAGATGATATGATAGCAATCTAATGGGACTGGTTTTGACACTAACCCTTGTAAATCAGATTCAATTGCTGACGTTTTAATGCTTCTGTATGTATGTATCTCAGTCTGATCTCTCCCAAATCGATGGCACAGAGGTGTGGTTCGCTTGTTAAATGGGGCATATATCGGTTCGTTAATGTGTTTATCTTCTTGACTTTCATGCAGACTTTTCTGTTTTTAATCACATCATCTATTAAGCCCAATCTCTGTTTATATTGTTATAGTGGTTATACTGTTTTCTCTTTCTCTCTTAAGGAAGGTCAATCGATGTTACTGACATCACAAGCATCCCCTGCATTCATTGAGTGCACAGGAAAGAAACCTTTCTTATGTAATGGCTCATTTATGAAGCTTTGAAACTGCTTAGACCAGCCACAGAATCGAGGGGACGAATGTGGTCTGATTAAAGAAGTGTTTTAAAGTGTTTTGCCGCGTTAATAAACAGTTCTGCTGCTATGCCCCAGTTTTTGAGTTGGATACACACTTGTATTTTGGGCTTGTATTTTCCCAATTGCCTTCTCTGCATGTGCCTAAAGCTGTGTTGTTTGGGAGATCTGACAGAAACCTTTCCCCTTTCATGGCATTGCTAAGCTATTGATTTGGCCAGGTGGAGACTTTTAGAGAGATTGGACTAACTGTGCTTGTGTTCGCATGTAGAAACAATTCAGGTAGAACTCCCGTTGAGGAGATAAAGTGAGGAGGATCTAATTGAGGTCTCTGAGACGTGCTGGACGTTCAAGGAGATTGGGCCGTAGTGGGTACTGGTACCAGTGCAGGACACATGCAGATTGCACGCATGAGATTGGGCCGTAGTGGGTACCGGTACCAGTGCAGGACACATGCAGCTCCCGCGGTGTTGTAATCAGCGCTCGGTCGTCTCATGGAAATTAGAAGGGTCAATTTTCCCCGCTTTAATGCATTTCGTTAATAGTTAATAGGAAGTGGGAACAGTGAAACAAAAAAAAACAACCTGAAATCTGAGTCTACCTCGAACCCTGAGTTGTTCTCATCGGTAGGTTAAAATGTGTGATGTTGTACAAATGTTATATTTGCATAGTTTACCCTGGCTGGTATGGCGATCTTCATGATAATCTAAAAGGTTGTTATTAACACCTAATCCTTGCCCTCCCTTCTGAATGATAATCTAAAAGGTTGTTATTAACACCTAATCCTTGCCCTCCCTTCTGAATGATAACATGGGCCTCCTCCTAGGGTCTGGAAAGCGCTGAGCAGAGGTTCAGGAAATAAAAGGAAAACTTTACAGGACCATTATTATTAAACCGGAATTGATATATATATATTTGGTTCTGTGGCAGAAAACCAGTTCTGCTCATGGTTTTATCCAAGAGATATAACATATATATATATATATGTATATCCTAGATATATAAATATAGGGAAGTATCTTTCAGGCATACTCCTCACAGTCATTCGAGTGCTGGAGATTGCAAATAGTGCAGAGAGTACTCTGCTTCATTTAATCTGTCCTAACATACCTGTAGTCTTGCTTTGCGAAGATAGCTCTCTCTGTGTCTCAGCCTTTTAAGCCTAGGTTTTCCACTGTAATTTGCGGATGAAACTAAACGAAACCCGATACCCAGCTTGCCCAAGCCCCTTTAGATGTCCTTGTGTGAAGCATAAACATTTCAATGCATGTCAAGTACAGGGTACACAAAAAATAACAAAAGTAATGCAGGTTTCCCCACCTGAGTGAAGCGAGACGTTTTTTATGCAACACAGACACCATGGTTTGTTAGCCGTCAGTATGCCTCGCTGTATTAAATCAGCCTGACAATGCTGTTTCAGAGCTGGGATTGCCTTCTAAGTAGGCCTGTGGTATTGTTTCTCTGATCCGATCTCTCTGATGAATATTTAAAATTTGATGGGGGGCAATATAAGGTAGTCCATACAGAAGGCCATTTTTTCTGCCTGTATGGTCTGGACTACTTTAATCCAACGCGTATGCAAATGCTCAACAAAGTCTTTTTATTTTTATTTTTTTGCAAGAAAACTGAAACCCAAAATGAGTGATTGTATTAGTTTCTTTAGAGCACAGTGAAGATGAAAACGAGCACCACTGTTTTATTGTCATCTCTACTACGGCAAGAGGCACGCTTCATATTCATTTTCCCTTGTTCAGTGGGCTCACAAAAATATGAATTTCCATTATTCCACTGTGCAGTGTACCTTTATGATAACCACCTCTTCCCAGAAGATGATTTCCTTTCCCTGGTACCCTTTTACACAACAAGGGCACGGGGACACAGCACCGGCTAAAAGTGCAGTGTATTTCCTTCTCAGCTACCCCCTGCTTCATTTAAAACACCAGCCCGTGAAATTCCCCTAAGGGAAGCAGCTCTGTGCATTTTTCATGCACGGCACTGCTAAAATAATAACGACGGCACTTCCGCTGGCTTGGCGGACTGAGTGTTTCCTTCCCTGCCTTCTGCCCATAATGCAAAATTCCCATTAACCTGTAGTGAGTCTGGCTTATTTCAACCTGACCTCCACAACAACACCGGACATAAATCACACTCCAAGTAACCTGGGATCTGCCACGCGGAGAACGGTGGAAACAGTTCCCTACTGACCACCCTTGGGATGACCGAATGACCAAACAAACCCCATGTAATGGCTAATGTCACTGATGGGATTCATGTTCTTGTTTTGTGCATGAAGTCTATTTAAACAAGTTACAAACCATGGCGTCGGCTTATCCAAAGGGCTCACTATACTGAAGGTGGGTCTGGTTACGGCGTTACTGTTTGCATGGATTGTTCCGTTCCTTGTCTTTGCAGTACAAAGACAAATCAAATAGGTTGAGTGTTCCTGTGTACCCATGAATTGGGACAGATTCCCCACAACCCTTTGCCAATATGGTGTGCATGTATGCCTACGCATGTGCTCTGTGAAAAGGAAACTCGACAACCAGGCCAAGGATATTGGAGAATCAGTGGAGCGAGGAGAGGGAGATCATCTCAGTGCCCATCTCAGTGCCCCCTATTGTCCAAACATGGTCCCCTCGCCAATATTTCTGCTCTTCCTCTCATGGTGCGATGTCTCTGGGACGCTACTGAGCAATCGGAAGTGACATCTCAAGTCTGTTACTCTCCGGACTCTTTCCCCTCGCCTCCGATGCTGGGGCGGGCGGCGAAAGAGACAGCTGTTTACGGTGCTTTAAACGAGGCATCTCCTCCCCTGGGAAACGGAGGCCAGGAGAAGCTGACCCCCCCGGGGAAACGGTGGCCTGGTGACGCTGACTCCCCCCCCCCCCCCCCCGGGTCAGAGTATCAGTTCTTTTTTTTCCCTTTCAGTCTGGAATGAGTGAAGTGAAGATGCTGAGACAGGCTGCTGGGTGCTTAAGTGTTATCGGGGTATTGACGGCGAGTTTACTGAAAGAGGCCCAGCTGTGTGTTCCTTCATGTTAATGTCTCACGGGGGGTGCTGCTACAGAATGCTCTGCCTGGCGAGACGCTCGCAGAGACAGCCATGGACACCAGCCTGCGCTGTGTCTCTCCATTACCTGCTGCCCCTTAATTCATGTTCAAGCGGATAATCCCGTTGGCCGTTATCTCGTTTGTTGTGTTTATTGACTGCGGGCCGACTATCTGAGGTAGTGCGGGTGTATTAATCACCCCGGTCCGTCTGGGTCGATCCATGTGGGGGACTGGCTTAGGAACTAGACCAAAAGGAGGACGCAGATGTCAGTTCCACAATGGGCCTTCCTGTGCCCTTGTTCTCAGAACTTGAGTGGGCTGACCCGATTAATCTGACTATATGCATTACATTACATTTTCTAACCCTCCTCTCATTCGATTAACTTCTTTATTAACTGATCATTTTTTTGCAAATCGGTTTTGATTTGATGTTCTTTTCGTTGGTTTCAGATTGCATCCAGCGTAGAATACTAAATGCGAGAGGTTACTGGAGATCATTGCCTTATTTTACGCAGATCGTCCCATTTCCCCTTGGCCCTGACATGCGTTCACCCTGTTGATTTACTGGGAAAATGGCGTGCTGGAAATAAGCACAAACCTCAGCCCGCTAAAGCATGCATAGGCAAGGTCATGAGGACTTATCTGACATTGTTTGGTCACTAATGCCGTACTCTGCCACGATCAGGATTGCGCCAGTGCCTTATGCATTCAGTCACAGGTGTAATTTACTGATTTCCTTTACACGGCTGGTTTCAGATTTGCGGTAAGCACTTCATTAAGGAAAGCTAACAATGTTGAACAGCCAGCCATCACATGGGCTTTTCTCTATTTAAACCCCCAGTGCATGAAGGGTATTTTCTGCCTTGAGAGAATCTAACTGAAAATACATCCTCCAGTGCTTTTTGACTGGAGGAAATGACTGAGTAACGAAAAGGTATAACTATAGCAACAAGCTAACTAGTAAAATTAAATAAATAAAACGCACTTAGTTTCAGGGGAGATGGGCGTAAAACAATTCCTGAGACTGATTCAGGAACAAGGCGTATGGGATAAGTCCCATCCTCCTCCCCATTTGCCCCGCTCTTCCTCGGGTTCACTCTCCGCATTCGAGCGGGTTCACCGGAGTGCAACAGCGGTAAAAGGGCTATGAGAAATGAACGTGCATGCCTCCTGCGGTGTGCGCACGCCTCCACACCGCGTATTTATGTTGCCTGCAACAAGAGCGAAGGACGTCATTCCTTTCATTTTCTCCACTGCGTCTTTCCCTTGCTTAATTTTTTATCGAATGTTTTTACAGTCACTCATGCTAACCAACATCGCTATTCCCCACCAAGGTTCAACTGCCATCATCCCCAAATAAAAAATAATAAGTTCCAATTTGCAGTTTGGTAATGTTTCTTTCTTTAGGTCCATGGGAATCAATTGTAATGTTAATAAGTGGCTTTAGTAAAGTCAGGAAGTAAATTACACTATTTAATCAAACTTGTAATCTGTTCAGAAAGAAAAACATATATATATATAAGGCTTTGCTTTGGTACCGTGTGACTGCCAGTTTGTATGCATTTTTTGTTACAGAAAGATTGACAAATCCTTGGTTGATGTTTTTTTCTGTATGTCCCAGTGAATCCTATCAGGCGTTAGGACAAATGACAAATTTGAAATATCTGTATTATGAAGCTATTGGGGTAGACAGGAAAATCTCATGGCTTTGCGAAACGTGAAATTGACTTCTACATCTATTTGATGTCACAAAGTACACAGTAACAAGCAGGTCAGGGATGTTGGTTTGTTAGAAGACGCAACATGCCAAGCCAGTTTAGACGAAACACTGCTTCATCAATTCAGGTATTGGCTTATTTGGTCATAGATTTGCCGTCCGTAACAGACGTAGCTGACCTTGTGATGTGGAGTGTTGTCTAGCTGAAAGAACCCATTCACAGATCAGCAGCTATGTTCAGACTCAAATGTTGCTCCACTCGTATGAACTCGTATGAACTCAACATGCGCCAGGAAAAAAACACCTAACACCATCACACTGCTACCAACAGCTAGCGTTGGTGTGGGTTTTTCCATATACTGGCCCTCCCATCAGTGTGACACAGCAGGCCAGTCACTGTTCTTACAGTTCTCCGTTGTCTAGTGTTTATGTTCCTTAGCCCACGGGTTTCTTGTCTTTTTTTTGCTAATAGGAGTGGAACTCTGTTAGGTCGTTGGCACGGTGACAC
>JAOVYW010017421.1:0-46886 GCA_025775045.1 Hiodon tergisus | reverse complement strand
CTGTTACCACCTGCTCTGTGACCACCAGTTCTGTGATCACCTGCTCTGTGACCACCTGGTCTGTAATCACCTGCTCTGTGACCACCTGCTCTGTGACCACCTGGTCTGTAATCACCTGCTCTGTAATGCGTCACACTGACGCGGCTCCCAGGGGAAGCTTACCTCTGTATTTATGGATCTCAGAGGTCTACCTGTTTTTTTAGCGTCTTGCTCCGAAGCGCCCCAGAGCTTTCTCTGCCTTGCTCTGGCTTCCAGTCCGTGGCGGGACCCTGTGCGGTCGGGGCGGTGTGCTAAGCTGCACAGGCTGGCGGGGCTTCTGGTTTCCGGAGTCATCTGTGCGTGAAAGTTGCAGACGCGGCGGGATGTCCTGGCTGCATGCTAACTGTGACATATGGCGAAAGTGATCATGACTCTGACCATGCCAGCATCTCGACGTCCTTGATCACGATATGCTACAGTGCATGCGTCCGTTCTAATCGTCATCAATCGTTATCATTTACCGTAAGCCGGCATTGCCTAGCCATTGTTTTTGCTGGTGGGCTAATATGAAATGGAAAACAAACAAACAAATAAACACACACAGCAGTATTTATGACACCATCCAAAGCTTGCCATGTGTGTTTCAATCTTGCAATACTGTGTTAATGGGAGGTGAATTTGTCAGAAAATAAATTTACACCTTGATTTCAATGTGTTCAATGAGCAGTAAAAGTCACAGCTGAAGTGTTAAAGTCAACATCACAGCGGCACCCGGTGATTGGTTGCAGTGGCTGGTAAGTGTGACTGATGATTGGCTGAGGGAAGTCACTGAGCTTTAGCATTAGAGCACTCGTTCTATTTTTATTCCAAGGTTGACAACCATTGTCATAGTCATTTCATTGTGTATGCTTGTTTTTAAGATGTGAACTGAGATTTTTACAGTTAAAATTTTCTACTACAAAAGTAGTTGTGAAGGACAATGGACAATTTTAATTGCAAATGCAAGTATATGAAAGAGAAGTTGATCGGATATGTGTGTTTATTACCTTGTTTAGTCATTCAGAGGAGAGACGGGATCCACAAAATTGGCAGGCGGCAGTAAAAATATTTCTTAAAAACCTGGCCGCACCTGGCTACGCCTCACAACTCACAACGCTGGCTTGTTTTTTTGTCACTGCCTGAGAATTGTTTTCCTGTCCTTCTCCACGGTTTCCTCCCGCCGAATATTACTCCTCTTGGTCACCACAGTGCGACGTTTAAAAACTATGTGCTGTGTGTGTGTGTGTGTGTGTACGTGTGCTGCGTGTGTGTCTGTGTGTTTGTGTGTCTGTGTGTCTGTATGTCGGTGTGTCTGTGTGTGTGTGGGTGTCTGTGGGCTGTGTGTGTGTGTGTGTGTGTGGGTGTGTGTTTGTACGTGCACGTGCACGTGCATGTGCATGTGTTTTTTTGTGCCTGTTGGTTGCAAAATTCAATTTTGCTGGTCGTTGATGAAAGTTACAGTGTTATTAAGACTTAATTGTGCCTCAAGAACACATTTGCACATCTGAATAATCAACACTATGCTAATCAAGTGCAATTAAGCATGGCAAAAAGCCAAATTTTCAATTCTATAGCCATGCTTTTTTAAATGTATACCATTCTCCTAATCGTGAAAGTGTGTAATTTGCACGCCCTTTGGTCTTCATAGCAGAAACCCTTTAAATGTCAACACCGAAGATTTTCCTGTTGGAGGTTTCTGAAAGGTGTTTGATTGCATGTTTTTTTCCATATTTAATTATACACTCTGTTTTTCGTGCTTGTCACCACCCAGTTGAGAAGACGTGCTAACTGGCTGTTTAGGAAAATGCAGTCTAGGAAGTGACTTAAGATCTGAGAGCGAGAGGACATGATTTCAGGATTTTCCTCTTCAATTTTTTTGTTGGACGGCTTTATTCGCTTGACAGGCGAGGGAACCGTGTCCCGTCGCAGAACAAAAATGTCATTTTCGATTTCTTGGAGTTGGTGAACTTATTATTTGTGGAAATAAAATATTGATAAACATTTTTCACCCTATGTGTCAGCTTCGAGGAGACTGCACGGCAGTCGATACAGCAATGCGAACTGTGATAAGAATTAATTCAAGCCTCAGCATTTTGCATGTGTATTTCACAAACCGTAAAGATAGGAATGTTAAGTTAAGGGCGACAGCAGCAGCAAAAGTCATTGATCTCCTTATTCACAAAGACAACATGGCAAAGTGTAGAATATTGACGTATATTCTGCATATATTTCCACTCTGTTATAGGGCTGAGAGAAATGGAACCTTCTTTTTCACTCCAGAAACTTAGAGGTCACTTTCTGCTGCATTAAAAAAAATGTCTCCCAGAACCATTTGCGCCTGACAGTTGCAGCCGTATCAGACCTCAGATTCAGAACTCAAACAGTCGGCCTAACAACAGTGGATACATTACAATACACTCCCAGCCTGCCCTCAGTGGCCCAAGATCCAATGGATCGCTCATGTGTACTAGGATTGTTTTAGAGACACAGGAAGTTCCGGTCAACGCAACCCCACGTGACATTTGGTTATATGTGGAGCAACTCTGTGAAGAGGATGGTTGTCACATCAAAAGACAGCCATTTTAAAGGATTACCGTTTGAAGCGTCGTATTTACAGTCCTTTCAAGTTTTATTTTTTTGAACCTTTATTATTTTATTTTCTCAGGTGCACGGCCGAAGGCCCCCAAAATTTTGAGTACATTAATATTCAGAGGTCTGGGGATCAAAGGTTCATGGAGGGCTCCTCGTGTTGTGCAAGGGGCCATGAAATTAACTGTGCCTGAGGCTCCAGATAAGGTGTTTCATTTCTTCCCCCCTGTATCAAATCCTGTCCCACACTGCGACCCTCTCTCAATGTAAGGATTTGGAAACCGCGCTTCCTTGCCCAAATCCACACGTGGACAATCACCACCCACCCCCCCCACTCCTCTCGAAGAACACACGCAGGTGGGCTGTCAACTGAAAGCATTGGGCCCAGGTTAGCAATCCTGCTGCCATTTCCTCACAGAAACACACTAAAGCTCAGCTCTTAATTACAAATTTACCAGAAAAGAGACTAGCTGAAAAGGTTATCCGGAAGCAAAGGCTGAGTGGCATTTTTCAGCCCACCGCGGCGCACTGTTCCTCCTGTCGGGAAGGGGGGGGAAAGAGAGAGGTGGAAATTTAGGGGAAGCAAGGAGGCTTTTATCGCTGGGTAACGGGAGTAGAGTGGTAGGTGTGGAAAAAAAACGAAACATTGGCCAGTCCCTGGGAAGGAAGAGTCGCCCATTAGCTGAGTCTGTGAGACGTAGAGGATGTGATGCTAATTTGACTCGACTGTTTACAGCCTTTAAAGCCTAAAAGATTCAAGATTTCTGCGTGGTTAAAAATAACCTGTTCTTAGTAGGTGTTTAATGCCACGTCGCCGAATGCGTCGTAATGGAAAAGTTGACAAGATATTATTCAGGTATTACTTGTCTCCCATTAGTCCACAGAGAAGATCTCTCTTCTGCTCACCTATGCTAACTATGTTGTTCATTGTTTATTTGCATTTTTCTTTAATTAGTGAAAAAGCTTAGCAGCCTATCGTCATTAATAACGTTGTAATAACACCTTCATTGCGTGTTAATAGCTGCTGCTATTAATAATGTTCCAACATGTACAAACTCATCTCAGCCAGTCTGTAGAGAGCTTCAGAAATCAATGTATCAAAAGCTGGAGAAACGGAGCTATCTGTTTTGAGCTAATTTTAATAATGGTGCTCCATTTCACTTAAATTTTTAGTTTATTCATGCATTTATTTTGTTTTCTTTCTTCACCATAACGGGTTAAGTCCCGGGCTTAAACTCCACTCCAACTCTCTGCGTTTTTGCTATTCAAGTCAAGCGTCCCCTGTTTCTGCAGGTTAATAACTCCCCAGGGCCAGGACATAGCATGTCAAAACCAAACAACCGCCAGTTCATCGCGAGGAGTGAAACACCCAATGGTGCGTTCCAGGACCGGAACGCAGTAATCCTCAGAGTTTCCGACCAAGATGAGTCTACCATAAAACAAGGCTGTGACCTTTTCAGCCAAGCAAATTCTAATCCCAGGCGGAAAATGCCAGACAAGATGTTCTGTGACTCAATTTTTGCAACAAGAGTAGGGTACTCAGCTATTTTACTGCATGAACACTGATCTCATTTTTTTAATTTTTTTTATTTAATCATTTAATTTTAAACGGATTGGTAACGAAAAGAGAGCTGGTTTTAAGTTCTCAGTAACTTGTCAGTAAGGACAATCACCCAGTAGACATTTTTTGTCAGTATATTGGGAAAACCTGGGGTGATCTTAAAAGTTCACGGCACTTAAATGACCCGCTCCCTGCTCCCAGTGATAATTTTGGTTTTTAATTTTTAAATGTTGACTCGGAGTACAATGAGTCCACTTATTATAAATAACAATTTTCATTGCTTCTATTATTGATAAAAAGGATAAAAAAATAAATAGAATTGGTGAAATGCATTATTTTTTTAGAACTCCATGGTACAATCACAAGCTTTCATATGAAAATGAAACTGCTTTGGAATGCAAAGCAGACGTCGCTGCATTTGTATCTCTTGGTTTTAAGCCTGGTGTCTTGGCATAACTGCGCTGTGCAGAGCACCGCTGTTGGCATCATGGTGATTTTGCACAGGGCTGGGGTGCTGGGAAGTCCACTCACATCTGCTGGTGTCACTTGGTCAACACTAATGCGGAGTTAAATATTTAGAACACAGCTAATTGTGCTCAAGGGGAACTTCTGTGAGCTGGCCTTGACACAACTTGACAATTAGCTTTAAATTGCAGTGGAGTGAGTCTTCATAAATAAATCATAAATAAGTAATAGAGTTACATTTGGTGCGTGCTTTATCAAATCAAAGCTGATTTTAATGTAAATCCAGAAACTGAAAATTATATTTGAGAGAGGGTCAGATTTGTAAATGTTGAAACTTTAATGTTGCCCCCATAGTTAAATTAAAGATAATGGACTTTTAAAATCATTCATTACTAATTCAAAGAGCTTTGCTAGATTCTGATCCTAATAGACTAGTATGAAATTTTAAACATTAGGAACTATTATCTGTTCCAAAAAAGTAAATCCCAAACCATAAAGCCTTGCTGAGCTTTTTGTAAAAGGCTGAGCCCCAGGAACTGGATTCCATAGGTTGGAACCCATGTCATTAGAAGATCATAACCAGGAGAGCACAGAGCGGCCACACAATTGGCAGAAGGCCACCCCAGTGGGATGTGTGCAAATCAGCCAGGTTTCTGGTGACTCTGGCCACTTACCAGCAACTTTGGTCCGATTTTTACCTTTTTCTAATCTTGGCTCATTGAAATAATGTAACAGCCAGAAGGTGAGGTTTTGGGACTGGGGCTGACAGAAGAAATGTGTTAGATGATGAGATCAGATGGTGACCCAGCGTTTCAGACGGATGCACGTCGGGAGGGCGAGCGGTGACCCCCCTCCCCCAGCGGAGGAGAACAAACAGGAGGAGGAGGAAGAGGAGGAGGAGGATCCAGCAGTTGCCGGAGGTGCCATCACTTCATCTGCACCCACAGCTCAGCTCGGCTCGGTTCGCGAGGCAGCTCTATTCGCCCAGGAACACGTGTCGCCCGTGTTCATTGTCATGTTGCTCTCTGAAGCATAGAAGCGGAAGCGAGATTAAAGTCTGTAAAGTTCTTCAAGGTTCAAAGGGGGGGGGTTGCTATTCTAGCTGATATATTAATTTTGGCGAAGGGAAAAAAAAGGGCTTATCCGGAGTGATGGACGTGCTGGAAACACGTGCTACTAGTCACCATCCGAAATTTGTGATGTAGCTATAATTACCTACTGGTCCTGGTAATAGCATAATGTCTCAGATGTGTTAGCTTTTCGTCAAGGTAATTTGTTCATCATGGCTTGGAGGTTGACCTTACCTATCAAAGTTAAATTTCTCACAGATTTCTTTTTAATTAGACATGTTTCTCTTTTCTCTTCCTCGAGAGAGAGTCCCAGTCATCCGTTGAGCCCTGAGATACAGGGCAAAGAAAAACTGACAAAATGTCGGTCACTTGGAGATTAATAGTGTGTTGTACCACACCGGTGATGCTCAAAATTATCTGTCACATTAAATCTGCGACTCTTGGTTTAATTACTGTTGAAATGGGAGGAAATGAAATCCTCATTGCAGGGACCAGTGGGAAGTTCAGAGAGACATTTACATATTCACCTAATTCCACTGGATCATAAATACTGGTAGGGCTGTAATAACCTGTCTCAAAAAACAAAAACAAAAAATTATTCATAAAAAACAATTACAATTTAATTTAACAAGGTTATGTCATTCCATACATACCATTTGCTTTTGTTTTGCAGTTCCTCTCTATGACTTTCTCTCACATTCCACCCCACAATAATCTTACATTCTGACAAACAGATAATTGAATGTTTGACGTGTATTTCCATGTGATGTGCACTGATGGAGAGACATCCTCGTGTAGCATTGTTGTTTCCTACCGATCCGTAATTGTCAAGTTCAATTAGACTTTCTCGAGCAGAGGGCTTCTATGACAGCAAGCATGAAGCAGGTTTGTTTAAAAACAAAAAGGCACTCGTCGAGCTGTAAATGTTTGTGTGCAAAGAAAGTCAGGTGTGAAGTCAGTCAGGTGATGTGTGTACGGAATTCAGGGTGGGTGTGTGGCTCGCAGCAGTGAACCTACACACGCTTTACAGATTCGGGTTGAAAATTTGAAAAATGAGTGGCTTAGAAGATAGAAGGCCCCGATGAGCTGGATTTCACAGGTTAGAGAGCTGCCGTCACTTATTTGCTGTATGAGACTGAGAGAGCCCTGTGGCGCGCAATTAGCAGAGTGCCTCCCGGGTGGGTGTGGGTTAAATCGGTCGGCCATTTCAAATCAGCGTCTCCAATAGACTACAATAGACCTCTCTCCGCCGATTCCAAAATGTGGAGGAAAAAAAAAAAAACGACTGGAGAGTCCAAACTAAATAAAATATCAAGTTAAAATAATCAGTGACTGAAAATGTAAAAACAGAAGGGCGAGGCTCCGGTGCAGCAGAGCGGTAATGCAGTTGCTGAGTTCGCTCACTATTAAATTAAGCCCACTGGAGTCATTTTACACCATTATCAGCTTTTTACATTTCAAATGACTTCATCGAGAGCTGCACTTAATGTACTTACAGCTGGGATCCAGTCATTCTGAAGCGCACGCGGCATCCGCTCTGGAAATGAAGCCGTGACCATCCCTGAGTTAAGAGGCCTGACCTGGGCTACGCCCCGCGGCCCAGTAAATACCTCAGTGGCCTGGACCCCTCCAGTTGTTTCTTCATGCTCAAACAACGCGTGTCAGCAGAGGAGTTACCACGCGCGGCTGAGGGAGAAACTCCAGGCGAACGTCAGGCCCGAGCGGAGCAGCCTCTCCCAAATCAGGCAGACGCTTTGCGACCCACGCGCGCGGCTTCTCTCACGTTCCGGAGTGTGCGTTTGGGGAGGGGCCAGGCCTTCTGTAGCCAGTCCACTGCCGCCGGCCCATCTCTCTTATCTCTTACTACTGCAGACATTCTGCCTTTGTCTGAGCCCTGAAGCCACCTCACTATCATTAGTCACAAAAGTACTTTGGAATGGTCACGCTATTTCAGGCCCAGCATGGATAGAAGGGAGAAATGACGATAAGTTAAATCAGAATAAAAACAACAAAAGCCAGAAAAGGAGTTTAGAAAGCTCTGACATCAAAAATTCATAAATAAAAAATCTAGTCCCGGCTTGTTAATGTTTTTATTTGTTTTTGTTTTTTTCTGGAATCTATGCTTGGCATGTCAGCATATCCACGGCCCTGGATTCACAAATAAGGTTATGAAAAAGCATCCGGTTTGTGTTTAATTACCTCGCTGAAGTGTGATTGTTAGAGCGAGGCTCTGAGATGCTGGGGCACGTTTCTCCCCTCGGTTTTACCATTACATAATCACACAGGGCTGACCTCTGGGCTACAAGAGTTCTGCCCCTGGCTACTTTAACTGTGCTACAAAGCTGACATGATTGACAAGCACTGCTGGTTTTAAATACATACTGAATAATTCCTCTACAGGGATCCACGGAATCTGTATTCAGGAACTTGTGCGCCATAAAATGTAAAATGGACAAACATTCATGTCTAGGATAATTAAGTAATTTAGGAATATTGGTGTAAAATTGATATAATTTTTCAAACATCCCCAGAGTATTCTAAATTACCTCTGGGAAAAGTGGATGTAGAATTGCTCCCATAGGATTTTGCTTCTGTTGCTTGTGTTCTTGCATTTTTGCATGCAGATTCCTTGTGTGTTTTTCTTCAGTTTTCAATGCAGTCTTTAAATGCCAGTGGTTTTGTTTATGAGGTCAATATTTATAGACCCTTTGTTGGGTCCCTCAGACTGACACTATTCAAATTACTATTGATTAACTTTTAAGTTATTAAGGTAATTTTTCAATTTGAATCTTCCACTGGTGAATGCTTTTTTTTGTGTGCATGGAAGCTGAAATCGTTAGAAAACATTATTAATTTATTTGTTCATATCGGTCTCTCTAAAAATAAAGGTTGAAAGTCCGTAATATCATGGACTTACAACTGACTTGATTGATGATGGCGTGACACAGGTCTGCCAATCACTGCTTCCTTTGCATAGGGCTGAAGCCTGCAGGAGTTTCAAGGTTGGCGGCTCACTTCGAAATCTGATCGCAAATTTAGATTGCCAAAAGGGCCTAATTTTAAGTAAAAACCCAGTCGGTGTGGCATTTAATGCAATGCTTTAAAGAGTGCACATCTTAGGTCAAGGTAAAAACGGGGCAATCGTGCTAAACCGAAAGGTAACATAATAATAATAATAATACAAAATAACAACCCTGATATTTAAAGTGAATTTCTATTAAAATGTACCGCGTATACGGGGGGACAGTGTGAAGTGATGCAGTTGGTGCACTGTTGTGGGTAAAGTGTGGACGCTAACAGCCCGGTGAAGCGCAACGGTAGTTTGCTCTGACCGGATCTCTGTGAGATCCCTGGTTAAAATTGTATTTATCTTATTTCTGGAACGCGCAGCATGGCCAGGAAAGTGACGTGTCTTAAACACGCCTGAGAACCCAGACTCAGACCGTATTTCATCTATACAAGCGACCGTATTTCATCTAAACAGATTCTCTTCCTTTTGATTTTTTTGGGCTTTTCATTGGTTTTTTTGGATACGTTTTGGAATGGTTTTCATGTAGCAGCCAGCTGTATTATTCAAGGCCTCCTGTGACATCAGCTCCTGTGACCAGGATGTCTTTATGTATAAATACCCAAAGCACACAGATAATCCAAGACAGCTGGGTCATCATCTGCTTGACCAATCCTCTCCTCATGTCAGATCTACTCAGGATTTTATATAAAAATAAGCCCCAGGATGTTGTTTTTTCTTTTGTTTGTGAACTCCTGAATGTCATATTCTAAAATAAAAACTTCCCCAATTCCCCTGATTTACAAAGTAAATTTACCCTAATTATAGTATATTTAAAAGGGGCTTTATTTGTATACCACTCAGACATTATAGTCATTATTTAGTCATCTACAGATTCATCATACAGATTAAAGTCATCTGTGTTCAGAAATTAATACTCAAGCTTAAAGACGGGTTTTACAGATTCTATATCATATGATAAGATTAACAGTACTTAACCATGCGCCCCAACACTTCTTTCATTTTAAACCGTAGCCCCTGTCCAAGGACCGTTGAAAGCGCGCTAAGGAAGTTTAACAAAGTTGCTGTAATGTTGTTTTTGTCATTAAATTGTTTGCCGTTAAGCCTGCTTGCCAGCTTAAGCTACCCAATGTAAATTTAAATTATTGTACATAAAAGAAATGCAATCAAGAATTCCCTTCAAAAGTGCATTAGGTCGCGTGAGGTCAAATCTGGGGAAAATAACCATATCTAAAGGGACAAAACTTGGTTTTCTTATTTGGAGAATGGAGATGGATATTGATAGCCAGTCAGGTAGTTTAAAGACAAGGAAAATGTAGAATCAGGCTCTCAGAGAAGCTTCAGATGAGGTGAGCCACAGTGAGGAAAAAGTTTCACTTAATTATCACTTGTTCTTATCGCAAGTCGCCGTCGATAAGAGCTCTGCCTACATGAGTGAAATTGAGTTAATGTTATTAATTAACAAATTCAAATCCACTTAAGTTTTGTATGTGTAATTTAATAATATATTTACAAATTATAAAAGACAGTGTACGATAATTATGGAGGCTTCTGGAAATACAGTAACAGCTGTGCAATGCTCGTAACATAACACATAAAGGCATAAAATCTTGAGGCACAGCAAAATCGTGAAACCCGCTGCAATTTCATATATATCGAAATGTTATCAAATTCAGTATTTATGATATGCATGTGGGGGACAAAGCTGTTTTTTTACCTGCAGGACTCAAGTAGGCTACCGCCTACTATATAAAATATATATATATATATATATATATAAATATAAATATATATATATGGAATATATAAAATAATGAAAAACAAGTTAAGAAATTGTATCAGAAGAAAATATTTTAAATTCTATTTTAAAATAATGAAAGATAAAGCAAATTCTGTTTTCGAATTGAACACTACATCATTTTAGCGTGCAACCAGGGCTCGAGGTTGTAGGCATGTATAGTGTCAACAGGGACCGCCAGCACAAAGTATAAAGTAAGCAGTCTGAACTGTGTCAGAGCCTTTGTCAAGCCTGGTAAGCCACCAAGATGGTCTTTTAGCTCCCCAAGCAAGCTGAGAAGGTCTTCTTCTCTCAGGACCTCTCTCTCAAAGGCGTGTCACAGGTTGGATCCCCAGAACACTCTCCGGAATTCCGCTTGGGGCTTGCTGTATCCCATGAGTGAGAGAGGCCCCTAGAGGTGCCCCGGCTCAAAGCCAGCTCTGCCACAACGAGGGAGGCTAAGATGAGTGACTGAGCACGTGCTGTAAGCACAGCAGCATCCAGCCGCTTCAGAAAGTTCGAACGCAGCGCCGCTAAACGCCCGTGGAGTGTCGGCAGACGAGACCCGTCGACTGATGTCGGGATGAGTCAGCGGTATCCAGCGGCAGCTGTGTTTTTGTAGCGACGTCGGCGCTGATCTCGGGAACTCGCGTCACGCAGCACGAAGCGCAAACACGACTCTGGAGGTGTATAATACCGTCAGGTACAGCTAGTACAGGCACTGAGTTGCTAGAGTACCGCCCCTCAAACAGCCAGGGGGCTTACAAAGTAAGCAGGCTAAGGCTAAGGTAGACACTGTAGCCGAGCCCTGGCTGCTCATATTGTGGCCCGACACCCAACATTTATCTGTTACAGACATCTGCAACGCAGTAGTCTGGTAGACCTCCCCCACGTTCATTAGGTTATACCAACTTAATGTTGGTGTACACTCAGCCCCCTGGATTTTGGGACTGAGGGTAGAATCTGGGGCTGATCCCTCCACTGCCTAGTAAGGTGTGGGCGATAGTCAGGGCTCACGCGTAGCTTGAAGTTAAGTTACTCTGTTCGCGTAGAGACATTTGGCTTTCCTCGTGTCAGACTGGGCATACTCACCCATTAGTGATGGTTCATACCTCATATTCGGATGGGAACGTTGGGTTATTACCATAACCTTGGTTCCCTGAAATAGAAATATTGACCATCACTCTTTGCAGTTCTGAGGATAAGATAAGATAGTGTATAAGATTGCAGTCCTATGACACTCTGCTTGCTTGTTTGGCATACTGCTCAGAATTCTGTGATTCTTAAAGGAAAATGATCCATTAGTGATTGTTCATATTTCTGTCTCAGGGAACCAAGGTTATGGTCAACATTTTAACTGTTCTTTATATGCCCTAAAGTATATAACAGCAGAGAACATGAACCAGATAGTTACTTACTCCTCTTAACAGCTGTCTTCTGTTTAAAATGATTAAAATCACATTTAAAATTAAAATTACAATGAGAAGGATGAGAAAAATATCAGTGGTTTCCATGCATGTCATCTCCAAATTTGCTAAATTCATTTAATAAGGGTAGGAATTTTTGAGTAAACAGGGGATTGTGAGGGATTTTTAAATATGACCAATAGCCAATTCCAAAGGATCAAAACCTGGGAGTGATACCGATGTTGGAATAATGCAGTAGGTTTGTCAAGTAATGTCAAGGGATCTGTGTTTACCAACCAGGCGCTTTAATAATAGTAACACTAACAACTGCAGCAGCAACAACAAACATCTGTGTTCTACAAATCTTTTTTTTTAAACCTACAAAATTGAAGCATCCGACAACTAAATTAGCATAAATCTAATCTAAAGAACTTAAACCCTGAAACTAAGCCTCCAAAACTGGTTCATTAATACAAAAAAAAAGCCTTGTCTCTCTGTAGAATTGTAAAAAAAGAAGTTGTTTACTACTCATTGACTGATTTTTCCAGTATCAAACACCCTAGCCAGCCAACAACTCCCATGCGTTACATCAGACTACAATACAGTGTGTACCTTTTTCCAACCTAATAGGGTTATTTCTAAAGAGAGGTGCTATTTTCAAGATGATTTCAAAAAGTTTAGGTGCTGCCAGAACAACAGAATGCATTTGTTCAAGGATTCTTGCTGAGAAACGGACCAGAAAAAAAAAAAACCCCAAAAAAAACCCCCCCTAAAAAACACCGCAATACAAAAGTGCAATTTCTTCTGCATGAGTAAAGAAAAGGCAAGGCATTACATGCGCTTGGTTAGCCCGGAAGGGCTTCTGGGTGATTACACCCCTGTGTTTGTCTCTGCCACTTGAGACCTTTGTTTAGCTTGTTGTGGGTTGTATGTATATTGTTGGCCATTGATCAGCTTTGTTTCTCCAAGGCACATTTAAATGAAGGTTAAAAAAAAAAAAAAATCTAATGACTGAACACTTTCCAAGTGAATGAGATAGATGAGTGGGCTCCCAGAGCTGAAAGAGTCTGTGCTAACTGGAATGATACATATTGATTGTTCTTCTGCTGTATTTCAGTAATTGAGCTATAAATTATCGACTGACACCTCTTTCCACTGTCCTCCTGTCTCTGTGTCTCTGCCCCACAGTGAACAAACACAAACCCTGGATCGAGACGTCCTACCACGGAGTGATAACGGAGAACGCGGACACCGTCCTGCTGGATCCCCCTCTGGTGGCCCTGGACAAGGATGCACCTGTCCCCTATGCAGGTACGGGCAGCGTTTCAGCCCGAGGTCTTTAACTGGAGCGCCACTGAAATTCTTTGATTGTTTTTCTACTCTTGTGTTTTCGATGGCAGAGCTGGTTGTTGATTGTCCAAGCGTTTTGCTCAGATTGCGTGAAATCCCCAGATCAGCGCTGGCCGGCTTCACCGCTGTGCTGGCACGAGGCGTGTATCCACGCCGTGTCTTACTGGCTTACGCTGTTATCTCTGTGTCCTTCAAACCAAGTCGGACAGCACTCGTTTATTTGCACTTTTTGCTGATGCAGACTGGAAGGCATATCTGTGTACTTGCCTCGGGACATGTTCCTGTCATTACCGTCAGAGAGACAGAAGCAACGCTACAGTGGAAGGTCCAGTCTGAGAGTCTGTGCGCCAACGCCTGAACAGGCCTACTGTTGGCCAACCATTGCATGCCCTCCGGCTTCTAGAACCCAGAGACAAATTGTTTTTGTGTGTGTGTGCGTGTGCGTGCGTGCGAGTACATTGTGTGTACAGGGTCCAATAAGAGCAATTTATGCTTTCTCTGAAGGACCGGTGTACGCTATATATGCTAATTTTATGCACGGCCACGCGTATTTGGATTGCAGATAATTCAGTGGAATGTAGAAGACGGTGACAAACGTTCTGTAATCAACTGAACTGAAGTTTTACTGAAAAGCCTCAGAGCAGTGTGAGGAGGTTTTAGGCAGGTATAATTTACACATTAATCAGAATGGCTTGAACGAACCCCCTTGGCAAAGAAATGCGGATTGTACCATTGTACATGTCGCCACAGCAACTGTAGTGGTCGTGTAGATATTACAATGGATTAATGTCTAATGAAGAAAAGGTCCCTTGGCCACTGTGGGGGCAATGTTTCGTGACCTTTTTGATTTTTCTTTCAAGTAAGTGGGCTTAAAAGAAAACAAAAAAACGCTTGTGTCACAAACCCTTTTATAAAAAAAATACAAAAAGTTATGAATCACAAACGTTTATGACATCTTTGCATGTCTTCCGGTTCTCAAAGTTTACTTACGGCCAAACTCTGCACCTCACTGGGAAGCAGGTAATTAACTTCCGCTCCAACAGCGTCACCTGCATCCCCTGGCTTCTGCGATACACCGTTCACACCACTCGAATTAGGCTTTAACACTGTATTTGATTGGCAATTTGAATGTTCGGAAGTACGTGCGACTGAGTCGTGGAGCGGTTAGCTGGGCCGCCTGGCTGCGCGCGTCTGAATCAGCCACCACGGCACTGCCGGAGACACATGATTCCCCCAGACTTCTGCTATCACTAACAGAGTACACCGTGTATTTACCCTGGGTGTTTGTAGCCACGGTGAATGACACAATGGTTGCCAGGGTATTACTGTATAACGAGGTTAGAGTGAGTTTGACTCAGAGCTAATATGAATCAGCAGTTGGTTTAAGAGATAAAATTGTATTTAGTTTATACGCACAGTACATAGAGTTGGATATAATTTAGATGAGGTAAATAACATGGATTTGTGAGTTTCTTGAAGCCTTATACAGACTAATTAAATGAACATCAAAATGAATACAAGAAACAGACTTGAAACTATTACTGTATTTCTTAGCAAGAGGATACTATCGACGGCCCAATCCTATTGGACAGATTCTGTTAGTTTTCTACACTCTTCGCTGTCGTTCTCCTGCCCTGCACATACCTATGTTTCCCCCCTGGATGGTTTTTATCTGGGAAGGGCGTCACAAAGCCTGGGCTAAAACAACGTGCAGTAGTGCAGCCAGGAAGTGTAGGCGGATGTGGCCTGATGTGTTTAAGGCCTCAGAGGCACCTGCAGTCAGACTGATGGCTGGCCCAGCCAATCCGCATGGCTCTGAGACTGTTTGCTCCCTCCTGTCAATCCCCTATACGTTTAATTGTGTAGCAGCACTTTTTGTTTGGACAGAGGGAGCAGCGTTTACATGCAAATGATAAGCGGCGCTAGATCACTCATCACGCACACACACGTTCACACACGGGAGGGAGGAGGAGGGGCTCTAACAAAGCAAGCTCCGACGTGACATATTTCACACTGACAAACAGAGCCACGTTAATTGGCACAAAAGGCTCCGTAATCCATATATCAGACCAAAGTTTGTTGTCAAAATCTGGATTCTCAGATCGATAGACAATTTAGGACCACACTTGTCTAACTGTTGGATTCCCCTTAGACAGACTGATACTGCTATTATTCTCTCAGTGCTATTGCTCCCTTTCCCTTATTTCATTAATTAAACTGCAAACTTTAAGTTGGTTTCTTTAAACCAATCTGGATTAGGAAATTAACGGTACAATAAACGCAGCGTATATTTACAAACAGGATTTGCCAACACTAAATGATATATCCATCGCGTGATTTAATCCTTTAATTGAATTTCATTTGAGTTATTCAGTTATTCCTGCCCCCTCCCAGTGAGACATACAGTTAATTTGTTTTTTTGTCGTGTTATGCGGAACAAAAATTGAGATAACATTTCATACAGAAAAGCACAGGTTTTTGCTTTTACATAATGCTGCGACACCAGAGAGAAAACGTCCACATAAATATGAATTTAAACTGATACTCGTGTTGACACAAGCAGGTCACAGATGTGGGTTTTGAGCTGGTGTTTAATTCCACGTTTGGTTTCATGGAGCAGCCAGCAAGGACGCTGGTGTGGTTTAAATGTTTGCAATTTTCATTATTTCTTCTGGTCGGAAGATTAAAAGAGGTAACTTGAAAGCAGTGCCAGATTGATTCTAGATTGAATCTTAAACCATATTTGCAGGCCAGCGTGAAACAGCACAGGGCTGGCGGCCTTATTGATTGCCCCGAGTTCTCTGCACCTGCCGTTTGCATATGCTGCCGTTCACCATGGGGAAACGTAATTTGATCCAGCCCAAAACCACAGTGTGTTTATTCATTTAAGGTTTCTGTTTAGCCCCCATTGCCTTTATTTGTTCAACGGAAAACGGCTGCTGTCATGTCCTCCTCTGCGATAGGACATACGTGTGTGCTCCCATCTAATGGGGCTCTATGGAGATGAAGCATGGTAGCATGCCTACCATTGCTAACAACATGATAGCATGCCTCCCTTTGCTAATAACATGGTAGCATGCCTGCCCTTGCTAACAACATGGTAGCATGAATCCCTTTGCTAACTACATGGTAGCATGCCTCCCCTTGCTAACAACATGGTAGCATGCCTCCCTGTGCTAACAACATGGTAACATGCTTCCCTTTGCTAACAACATGGTAGTATGCCTACCCTTTGCTAACAACATGGTAGTATGCCTACCCTTGCTAACAGCATGGTAGCATTCCTCCCCTTGCTAACAACATGGTAGCATGCCTCCCCCTGCTAACAGCATGGTAGCAGGCCTCCCTTTGTTGACTGCATGCACACTATGCTTTAAAATTAAATTTGCATCCATGGAGGACAAATGCTTCAAGCGCCATCAAGTGTCAACTACCCTTCATCTGATTTCACTCCTGATGCCTTGTTCCTCCTCAAGTCGAGATGCAATTTGTACAACTGACTCTCCTCTATTTTCAATTGAAGAAAAATACATGTTTGTCTCAAGACAAGGTTATATCTATATCGTGAGACAAGGGGTTCTGATTGCTTGGTGCTGCTTTTTTTGGCTGATGAGTTAAGCTTGGGGTTAAAACCGTAACACATCCCAGTCTTCAGAAGAGCTGTGAATATTACTGTGAAAAATGTTATGTGAATTTCTGAACCCCACACAAGTACCTTACTAATTAAAATTCACTTCATCTTTCTGAGTGGCAGACGTCTGAATTCTGCATGTACGCTTTTACTTAAAACGGCTCTTAACGGAGAACTCCAATGACTGAATTAAAGGGGGGGGGGGTTCTGTTTCTTAGAGAAACTTCACTTTTGCTGCCCTACATCGGGCCTTGAGGGTAAATCAGGTTGAAAGAGTTTGAGGAGATGACAAGCTCCAGACAGTGCACACTCTCATACCTCACCATCGCTAGCCTTAAGTGGCTCCGCTAGCTAAAGAAAAATCTTGTACAGAAAGTATGAAAGGCACCTGCGATTGTTATTCCACTGCTGAAACGTTATTTCAGTTATCAGGTTCCCAAACAAGATCGATACACATAATAGCTTCTCTTTAATAATGTCAAGTTAAGTTCTCTCTCTCTCTCTCTCTCTCGCTTTCTCTCTCTCTCTCTCTCTCTCTCTCTGAACAAACCATATCCCAGTTGATAACCAGTAGCTTTTTGTGACAAGAAGTGTCTGTATGCTTATCTATGATTGCTGTGGTACTTTCCAACACTGCCACTGTATAGGTGCCTTAGACCCAAATGGCCTTCTTCCTCCTCGCTTTTCTCTGTTGGTTACTGGTTGCTGCCTGCACTTATATCAGAACCTCCTTCATTAAAACCCCACACTCCACTCACCTTTTTCCCTCCCCCTCTTTATTTCAAAATTGGCCAAACCTTTTTCCCCTTTTCTTTTTAATTTCTGGTGTCACTCTTTACTATTCAGAGCTACTTAGCTCCGGTCTCTTTGGATGCAGCTCCAACGCTCTTAACTCAGTTGGAGTTACTCAGTCAGGGCTCTCGAGACCAAGCACTTTAGATTAAATGGCCCTGGCATGTTTTAATTTACTCTGCTATCGACAACTTCTCTCTGCTGGTAGTCACAATGTACTCAATGAATCCGAAATTAAAGTAACGGATGAATGATGTAGAACATTTTATTTGCCTATGGATTGGTTCACCGTTATATCGGGGATATATTTTATTGCATCGGATTTCATATCGCTTTTTCTCTGTATTGCTATGCACATGAGCTGATGCTGATATTATTTGAAACTCTTGAAAATTGCTCTGGGCAACCGCATCTACTAAATTCAAAAGACTTTCCTTACCCCTGACAAGAAATTACAACAACATGTAACGCTCTGGGGCATTAAAGATTTTAAAAACGTAAAATTTCGTATTTGTGAAATAAAACTAAATTAAAATAAAACCTGTTTTTGGTTTGTGTGAACACTGTGCAGACAAACGTTCGGCAATAATACAGTACATACAGAAGATACACTACATGGAGGCCATTTAAAAACCGAATGACTTGAGACCTCTTTTCGGCCTTCCTTGGTCATAAACAGCGGGTTTCAGAATTAACAGTTTAAAAGATACCTTAGGCTCAACTCAACCCATCCGTCTTTCCTGTTTTCATAGACCTATCCTTGACTGTTTCTGCAGTCCAGGACCCAGGCTATGAAACAAAAGTAATATGGGTTTCATACTCTTTAATTGAGTTTTGCAAAATGGGTTGCAGGAAGTAGGAAGTAGGAAGTAGGAAGTATGAAGTCAGGTAAGAACAATACAAACTCATACAAAGGAAAAACAGGTTGAAATTGACAAGTGCAAAGCGTAGATTACGAGCACACAATTTTATTTCACAAATACAGATTGCACTGTACAAACGTGCTGTGCCATAATGGCACAAATTCATGTATTCATGATTAGAAATTGTGTGCTATGACTTGCACAACCTTTTGGCTCAGGTCTATGGCCGTGGTAATGCCTGGCCAACGCGCTCTCTGAAAAACACCCAGGCACTCTGCGTCACAATAACTAAGCAGCCAGAGGTATCGTGAACCACTCTGCTCCTCTGAGCCTGCAGGCCGGGGGGGGGGGGGCCTGAATCATTTTCCGTCTTTCATCGCATCTCCAAGAAGTCTTCACTCGCCCAGGAAAAAAAAAGTCCAGCTTGGTTCTGAAAATTGTGATGAGACCTCATAGATCCAGCTTTCCTGCGGGTGTGCTCTGTAATTAGGACCAGCCTAGGGAATTATGACTGACGGGTTACAGGGCCTTGAGGGATAGGACAATTATCCCCATTGCAATGAGCCTTGACACAATCCTTGGCAATTCATTGTTCTTAGGGACCACTTGGGTTGAGGTTCTAGACGTTGCTCTGCGGAGGGGAGCTTTGAACCTTAAGTCCTTACTGTTTTGTCAAGAAGGGTTCATTAGTAGATCGGTGTAAAATGGTGTAAATGTTATTTTGTAAATGTTCAAAACTAAACACAAAAATAGGTCACAGGATTTCTGCTCTTTCTCTCTTCCGAACTAGCCAGACTCAGCATCGTCAGGGGTGCTGAAATGTGGATTTACAAACTTACAGTTTGGTCTACATGGCTTTATTTTATTAATCCCAGACAGAAGATGAATTATTAACAAAGCGTGACAAGACTGTATCAACTGAAATTGTTTATTCTTTGTGATCGTCTCTAATTGATATGGATAAAACTCTGTAGCTGGACTTGTGCCTATATAGGATTAGTTCACCTGCCAATTTGTGGGTATAATTTGTAAATCTACTAATTCAATTCACTTTCTAATTATCCGACTGTTGGTTTTGTTTTTCGTTATTATAAACAATCAGAAAATCGCTTGCAGGCTTGAAATCTTATTACTCAAATGGTTGCTATGGATTATCATCAAATCTCTGAGGGAAAATAAATGTTCATATGGCCCCTTGCTGAATGCTCTTTGCAAGTAGCTAGTGGGCTGGAGGTTCAACAGAAAATAAATAATTTCATTCTAAATGCATAAATGTATGGCCACCAAGGAGTTGTAGATATTACAACTTCAATCAGGAATTTGTAGGGAAAGTCAATTTGTGTTTATGGTTCTCAGGCACAAATGTAGAGACGCCTGAGATGAAGTCTGTTTAGCATGGAGATGGTTGGTAAGATACGTCAAGTGGGAGGATACTTAATCGAAGCGCAGATAGCTTTCTCTCTATTAACCCGTGTGCGTGTGTCCGTTTGTGTGACCGCGTGTAACTGTGTGTTTTTCACTGTAATGACTACAGCGATCTGTCTTCCACTGGATCGGAGCCGTAAAAGCCCACGTTTTGTGCATTCGTGGGTCGTGTTTCACCTGTAGACATGTGCTCATGTTGTGAAACCTTTGTCTGAGATGTGATTAGTGAAGGACATTAACTAACATTGCTATTGTGAATCCTGTAGTCCATGCCTCCTGAGCACTCCCAAATGTGGCATGTGCCTTGCTAAATTTTGTTTTCGCAGCGGTTTATCATAGCCAAACATCCCCAAGTGTCAGGGAATGGTAGCAGATAATGATATTCCTGCAGGATGCTGGCTGCCTTTTGCAGGAATAAGCATCACCAGGATGATTGATACGCTCATATGGCCCATTGGCATCAAGTCTGTGACAAAATTGCAGTGTGGTTCCATGCTTTAGCCATGTGTAACCAATAACGGTATTGTTCCCCTGGATTTTGTACACAGGAATTATGGCATTGATAAAAAACCAGTTAAGAATAAATCTGAAAGACGATTGTAATTGGTGGTTTAGGAGGTATAGGATAGAGATTACAGAACATCAAAACAAAAGATCCAATCCCAGACGCATCTTCGGTTTGAACAAGGAAATAAATGTCTCATCCCACACATAAAACAAATTAATAAAATCAAATAAATGGTTTTGTTTGTCCAACCACAATTTGTGGAATGTAAGCGAGAATAAAGATAAGATGTCCTCCAATCTGATCGTCAGCAAGCTCCTGAGGTTCTCCAAATTGGTTGACTCGCCCCACAGGGTCGTACACAGTCAACATAGCAAAAGTAGACCTAACCTGTTTGATAAAACAGCTGAAAGACTCCTACACTCTTTGTTCAGACAACATCTGTTCATTTATATCATTAAATGCCTACTAAATAACTAGCTCTTTTATCGTTTTAACTGTTAAGTGTAAATCTCAGTAACAATTTTCCATTTTGTGTCAACTTAACACATCTTTGTTTACAGGTACTGTTCTACTAATGAACCTAGAAATTAAATATTCTTCTTTGCTAATTATAACTTCAGTTTACATGTCTCAGCATAATTTGAAGCTGACTTAATTAAAGTGGTTCAATTACCGCATTGAGTTGAATAAATAAATTAAATTAATTAATTAAATAAATTAAAAATACATTGCATTTCGCCCATTTTCCAAGAAAAAGGCAGACCTGGACAAAAAAAGAAGAAAACATCATTGTGATTGGCCAAAGCTTTTAACTATTTAAATGACAGGTAAAAATTCTTCCAATGGCCATCCTTTAGTTTTCATTATGCGTCACCCCTCTTCTGCAATAACACGGAACTGGTGTTATACAGTCATTTTATTTTATGTGGGTTACACATAATTAATCTGCATAAGCACACTACATGCATTACTTATGTGGAAATGAGGGCTTAAAAAATTAAAAATGACTGTAAATATTACCACCTTTTCCCCTTAAAAAGTCATTTAAGAACAAATTAACAAATTAATATCAACAAACACTCTCAGCAAACTACGGTGCCACTCCATGAATAATCTGCATTGATGAGTTGTCCCTTTGCAGTTTGCCTTGATTGAAAAGCGGATCTAATTCACCGTCAACAAACATTAATTTATCATCAGTGCTTTCATATTATTGGCATTTGGTTGATTCCTTTTTTACAGCACTCATGCAATTACACAAATTGATGCATTTAACCAGCATAATTATATATATTCAATAAGGCCATTCATTCTGTTGAGTTTTATACAATAACTGGCCGATCAATAATTTTGTTGAAGTTTATAAAGAAGTAAATGATAGAGATTTTATATTTTTTGTTGCTGTTGTTGTTGGTTTCAGAAGTGATTGGTGGCTACCATTTGATTGGTGGTACCAGGTTGCATGCAATCACATGATTCATTCTGCCCAGACCACTGCACCACTCCTCCTACACCCCAGGGCACAGCAGTAAGTGTCTTATTGGTTCAGATAAACATACAATTTAACTTGCCCCAGTGAGAGAAGTGAAACTAAAGCCACACATTTTATGTTCAATTCTGAAAAAAATCACACCGGCTAAAAAAGGCAAAGATTATAAAGTCTATTTCCAAGAGTGTTATTCAGGGTCAGACCATCTTCTGCTGTGCACCCACTCAGTTCAATCAAGAATCACAGCTTCTGGGCTGAAATTTTCCAAGGTCTGTTGGAGAGGCCTGCTCGGAGGAATTGTCCAACCAGGGACACTGTCAGCTCTCAGTCTCTCCTGAGTTTCCCCAATGTGAGGATGATGCGTTCACGAGAAGGAATAAAAAACTATTCTACTGATCCAGGCACTTGCATATTCTTTCTGCACTGATTAACACAGCAGCGTCAAGATCTGTGTGGCTGGTCAGTGATTGAGTACTTTAAGGGGATAAGACCATGGACTCTGAGGTGGAGAGAGCAGGTGGGAGAACCATACAGCGGGAAGGGTCTTTTAAAAGATAATGACTTAATTCAAGGATGAAAAAGAAAAAGTACTGGAAGAAAAGTCTGAATGATCATATCTGGGACTGGGCCTGTGGGTCAATGGCAGGATTAAAAAAAAGATTTATTTAGTGTTATTGAAGCCTTATCTTGAACTCATTACCCGCGTGTCCCTTTGTAGTAATCTGCTGCAATGTCTCAAGCCGAAGTAGGGTTTCATTCCCTCGTTAATGCCCTACTCCTCACCGACAAGGGACGCCGCTTCTCCGTTGTTGCTTATTCCAGGCATTTTTATTTGTGTTTTACTTTGTTATTTCTGGGCATCAGTTACCCGCCAGGGAATTGTCACTCCATGCTATTCTGGCAAAGGCAGCACGTCTTCCTGGTTTTGTGTGGAACGTTTTCAAATAAAGTTCCTAACGGTTCTATCAATAGCGATGCCCTCAAAATTCACATGACGTACGCTTCTGCAAATACTCTTAGACTCAAACCACTTTTTTCGCTTTGATATTTGCAGCAAAGCGTGCATTAATGCGTCACATTTGCTGAATTCTCATGTTTAGCTTCAGAAGATTTATGTTTATGGAGAAGGTTGTTTGATGTCTTTAGTGCAGATGCTTATGTACGCTTAATACTTTCTGGGTTACAATGCCTTTGGATGTCGCTTTGCCTTCCTTTAAGTTAAGCAAGTATCAAGGAAATGAACTTATCTGGTGTCACCATAGATGCATAGTATATATACGTACGTTAAATGAATACAGCCTTGGAACGATTAAGTGTTTTAAAAAACTGAAATTGGATCAGAGATGCATTAAAGACCTTACGTCCCTTTGAAAATACTTTAATGAGAAAGATGCGAAGGGCTAGCAGGCTAGTTTGAATAAGATAACAGATTTGAAAAAGGTATTGCTTTAGAACCTGGGAGTTCAAAGCAATTCCTTTGCAAAAAGCAATTTAGGAAGAAACAGATTGAATTAATTCACACAGAACAAAAATGAGTTGAGAATCAAATGTTTTTTTTCTTTTTCTTTTCTTATTTTTATCAACTGTCGTCTATGCAGACGTCATTATCCTCTGTTTACAGGGTTTTTTTTTTGCCATTTTGTGCAGCAGCGAACGACCGTAACCTAGAGGCAGCCCTCGCCTGTTTCTCTTTTTCTCTCTCTGATTTCCGTGGCTTAGATTTCTGTTGTCCTCGCCAGTAATTCATGTAATGACTAAATCATTAAACAACTATCTTACAAGTAAAATGTGATGACCGTGTTACTCCAATCAAAACGCCTCACCCCTCTCAGCATGTGTTTGACCTCACCAAGATAGGTTTGTAGTTCTGCCATTTATTTTCTTTAATTAAGCTGCATACCAATGTTAATCGTATTGCATTCCTACCAATTTAGCAAAACTGGAGAGAATCATGTTATCTGGGAGACATTTACCTCCTACTGTTTTATTTATGTATTTTATTATTTATTTGTTTTAGCTTAAGTATTTTATTTCATGTCATTGTGTCTTGTAAAATCCCTGTATGCATATTTGTTCAGAATGACCCTTCCACCCTACCACTAAGTCAGACCAGTGAGACCTTCCAGTCGAGGGAATGTATGATAAAAAATAATGGGGAAAAAACTAACAAATTAAAACCGTTTATTCCGTCTAAAACTAAACAAAGCATGGCACATTCTCTTTTGACTCTGCAACCTTTTTTTTAAAGCACTTTGTCATTAATTTTATTTATAATGAATGGCAGTGCCAACAAAGCACAAGTGACATGGAAGGAATAACAAGTGATGAAACAAATAAACACTGTCATTAGACAATAAACTCAAATCAGTGAACGTCTCGCTGAAGTTATTAATGATGATGGCGATACGTAGTGACACTGAGGGCAATAAAACAGGGAACGATAGAAGACAATAAAGATAACACTTGTAAAACAAAAATAAATATAATGTCACGTTGACTTGTGCTTGTATCTGACGGCAGGCTGAGCAGTGCATACAGTGCAGTTTGTGGGACGCTGTGTCCTAATTTAATAAAAAAAACCTTTTTAGGTATGGCTGGGTAGTGGCTTTATTTAGTTGGACATTATAAGTCTATAAAATCTGCATTAAGTTATAGGAAGTTTGAGTATGTTGAATATATTGAAATTTTACTGGAGAATGCTGTAGATGGATTGGTGGTTCTTTACATTATTGTGTGAGCTCTCTTTCTTTACACAGGAATTATATTGGCTTTTGACTTGTTGTGCAACCTCAAAGGAATTATGTTTTTTTACCCCAGAAAAAAACTTCTCAAATAAGCGGTGAGGCATTCAGGCTGCGTCTGTGAAAGTGTGTGTGTGTGCACTAACTTTCAATGTGGCACAGTCATAGGATACCACCTTTCCAACTGGGCCTTACCAAGTCAATTTGCGAAATTTAACAGCCGTTATCGTAAAGTGGAAATGCCTGGGAGTGACAACAGCTCAGCCACAAGCTCACCAAATGGCACGTCTGAAGCGTGTAACGTGTAAAAATCTTCTGTCCTCAATTGCAACACTCACTGCCGAGTTCCAAACAGCCTCTGGATGCAACGTCAGCACAAGAACTGTTTGTCTGGATTTTCATGAAATGGTTTTCCTAAGATCACCATGCACAATGCCAAGCAATGTGCTCGCCACCATTGGACTCAGCAAACATTCTCTGGAGTGATGAATTGCGCTTCACAATCTGGCAGTTGAATGGACGAGTTTGGTGGATGCCAGGACAACGCTACCTGCCTGAATGAATGGTGGAGGAGGAATAATAGTCTGGGGATGTTTTTCATGGTTCATGTTAGGCCCCTTATTTCCAGTGAAGGGACATTTTAACACTACAGCATACAATCACATTCCAGATGATTCTGTGCTTCCAACCTTGTGGTAAAAGTTTGGGGAAGGCCCTTTCCTGTATTAGCTTGACAATGCCCCTGAGCACGAAGAGTCCATACAGACATGGTTTGTAGAGGTTGATGCGGAATAATTACCTGGCCTGCATAAAACCCTGACCTCAACCCTATCAAACTACTTTGGGATGAATTGAAACACTGACTGCGAGCGAGACCTAATCGCCTAACATCAGTGCCTCTGACCTCACTAATGCTCCTGTGGCTGAATGGAAGCAAGTCCCCGCAGCGATGTTGCAACATCTAGTGGAAAGCCTTCCCCGAAGTTGAGGCTATTATAGCAGCAAAGGGGGAATCTGTAGCTACACCTTTAAAAATATATGTTCCATGTCATCAATTGATAATAACTTTGATGCCCAACCTCCCTAGACAGCCTTCTCCCCTGGAATTCCTAGCACCTTATTTCCACCCCCAAAGCATGGTTAACCTTTTTTAAAGAACGGGGAGAGAACTAAACACTTCAGTGCAATTCCATTTTGCATATTTCCATGCTATTACAGTCACAGCAAGAAGCAAAGGGAAAACCACTTGTTTTAAAGTTCCACTCATCACATCATATTACGGCTGCAAGCAGCTGCTCCTTTGAATTCTAAATCGAGTAATTCCATTGGCGTGCACATTTCGAACCTGTTACAAAAAAAAAAAAAAACTGGGTGAATTAAACAGCCCCATCAATATTTTATTCATTGAAGTCTTTGATTCGTGTGCATCTTTGTACACACGTAGCATTTAAAAATTATACCAGGGCATCAGCTGGAAGCACCAATCTCGACCTGTGAACCCATTCCCATTAAAAATGTTAACGTCGCTCAAAGCAGAATATGAATAAATGTGCTCAAGGTAAATGGCAGCTGTAGTCCAAAGAATGAATATCCTCTGGGTAATTCAAAGCCGCCTGACAATAGGCTGTCAAGTTAGCAGTAGAAAATGCTTACACTGTGCATGACTGGCTGAGACTAAATCAAAACTTTGTCGATCGGCTGGTTTTAATATTTTTCTTTTTTTTGGCGTCGTTTTTTTTATTTCTTATCATATTAGTCTCTTATTTCTTCTCCTCATAAAAAGAAAAAGCTATTAAATACAGCTATGTAATTAGTGGGTCGCCAAAGTTTTGATTTAGTCTCAGCCGTAGTTACTGTCAACACCGGTCACAGTGTAAGATCCGAGTCGCTCGTTTTTTATTTAGTTTTTATCCTCTAGCGACTGAATTAACTGATGTTTTGAAAAATAGAGTTACTTCTCTTCAAGCACTGAAGAGATTGCCCTTGGTACTAAAAATAATTCTCTGTCATGGAACTACATTAAATTAATTTGTTAAAATATCAGTTGAGTAATTTTTCCATCATTTTAAATATGATTTTCGCTAGGACTCTCGACAGGACCAAAATCATAGACCAAATGAGAATGAGATTGTAGCAGACTGAATCAGACAGAGAGAGATCATACCTCTGCATCAAAACTTCGTCTGGGAGTGTATATAAGTCTGTTATAAGCTCCCATGAAGTGAAGTATCAGACGTATGACTTTGTTAATAACACCCCCTTAATAACATACATATATAAAAAAAACAACCTAATGAATCATGTTTTCTCCTGTGAGTGCGATGACTGTGTGACTGTGCTGTGATAGATTTTGTGACATACAAGATTGCTGCTCTAATTCTTCTTATTTTTACGTTAATTCTTCTTATTTTTAAGTAGTGTGCACAGGAATATACAGCGGACCATTGAACGTGACATTGAAGAGACGACTGACATTGACCAGGTGGTCAAATCCTCTATAAAGCCATGTTCCTCCACTGATCCCTAGCACCCTGGCCACCTGGGAGTTGATGGTGGTAATCTTTAGATGGAGATATAATCGTTTTTGGTAGCCACAGAGCCAGCTGAGCTAACCCGCTGCGCACCTTCACTTTCCTGGAACACGGAGCACATGCATGTAGTAGAGCAACTCGAACCGTGTTCCAGGAATGGAATCAAATGTCGCACGCATTCACACGGCTCCCAGCAGAACCTCAAATCCGCTAAAATAAAACACTTTTTTCAGTAGCATGGCAAGCTTTCTGTGCAAGTTACATCCCGTTTCCATCGCGATACATAGCCTACATACCAGGCTACATGCAACTCTAGATTAAATTAAACATGATTTAAAAAAAATAATACAAAAATGAAAGAAAAAAGTCTCAGGGAGACAGATTAAGTTGCTTCTAAAGCCTGAAACAGTCTTGTTCGAAGATGTAGTGACTGTAAGGGCCTCTGGTGGAATGCCTTCAGATTCACTAAATGACATTTAAGGATGCCAACTGGATTTGGTTCTATTTTTGCTTCTTCTCAGATTTTTTTTAAAAGGCTTATGCATCTGACGGAGCTAAGGCAGTTCTAACCGGCCAATTAGAGAACCTTTTTCATGTCTTGAGGACTAAATTAACATTATCGGTGGAAATTCTGTGCTACGAAAGGACATCAATACATGTCTAAGAAGTTCTGAGAAAGCCTTACTTGTTCTTATTGTTCCTCTTGCCCCAGCCAAATACGGTAATATGTTTCCAGGGGCCATGTATTTCATCTCCACGAGGTGGTTAGGAAGTGGAGTCTCCAATCTCCGCTCTTATTACTGCTTCTTATACACAGTGGCAGGTGTGAGTGGGAAAGAGTCTCTCGACAGAGAGCGGGGCCAACCATTGCCTCATTTTTCAAATGTTTACGAGCCTCTTTGGTGCTGCTAAGAGGATGTGGATAATGCGTCAAAGTGGCCTGTCTCTGATACTCCAGTGTTGGACACTCGCTATTATCTTTCTGGTAATAGTTTATGCAGAGCTTCCGGAAGTAGAAATTAAGGTTATTATTCTCTCTCTCTCTCTCTCTCTCTCTCTCTCTCTCTCTCTCTCTCTCTCTCTCTCTCTCTCTGTCTTTAAAATCAATGTCTCTCTCTACCAAATCTCTCTAGGTTCATTTTAATTATAATAAAGTAGACAGAATTTTTTAAATGAAGTTTGTTTCTTGAGTGGTATCATTTGTTGCATGCAAAAGGGACAGCTTTATATGTGTTAATGTATATCAGACATCAAACAGTTGCCAATTAAAAATAACTGTGCTATCAGATCAGTAAAAAACAATACATTACATTCCAATGGAAATACGTGCAGCTTCCCAAAAACTACTCAGCAAATCTCAAAGAAAGCAGGAGAGAGCACAGGAGTCCTGTTTGAGTAGCGTCCCATGCACCAGCATTTAATCTTTACCACGGTGTGCAGACTCTTGTCTTGGCCCTGACGGCAGCTTGGTGGCGTGACTCTAAACTTTAAATGAAAGGAGATTGTTCAAAGTTACGCTGCCACAGGAGACTGCCACCGAAGACAAATGATAGTGATTCCAGTGCAGGATGGGGCTCGAGATTGAGATCCAATGCTGTTTGCCCCCGGAGGGGACCACTGAGTAGCTGGTTTGTCCAGGTCTGCATAGCGGACTTGGGAGAAAGTGTGAACAAAGCCTTAGAGTTATCTACATTTCCCACTGAAGTGATTTTTAAACTACAATAATTTGCAAATAGTGTAATAATTTTTTAAATAATGGATTTTTAATTTCTTGGTAACCATTAGTAATCCACCATTCTGGTTAGGAATGACCACAGGGTGACAATTGCAATGATGGCAGATTAGATTAGTGAATTTTGGGTCTCGGACGATCACAGTGCTAAATGGTTGTTATAACCATCACATCTGTTCATGGGAGGGGTTACTGCATCCGTGTATTTATTGATACTGTTATTACTCCATTGTTGTTATTGATACGACATATTAAGAAGAGATAAAAGCTTCCTCGTTGGATTAACATGCAAGGCGGGAGACTGTTGGCGCGTGTTCCTATTGACAATATGTTACTGCAGGACTTACTGCTGCTGCTGTAATGCTGAATAACTCATGAACAAGTCACACACGTCCAGCGCTCCTACACAGAAAATCTATTCATTTATTTAACAGAAACAAGAACGTTTGGCATAAGAGAAAGTGTGCACGTCAAACTAAATGGTACCCACCATATAAACACATGGAAGGGGCTAAAAGGGGCTAAAAGCGCTAAATAAAGACATGCTAGCAAAATGCGGTAAACTGGAAACAGGCAGCAGCAGCTCGATAAATAGAAAAAAAATACACCCAAGACACTCTCCTACTCTCTAGGAGATCCTGCTCCCATCAGTGCAAATAGACTTCTCCCTGTCCTTTGAAAACAACAAGCTAAAAATAAGCGAGTGCTTTGCATAGCAAAATACTGTATAACTTGTGCCGAAATATATAGGAACATTGTTCACGTTTTATACAGTTGGGATTATTGGCTCAAAATGCTGCATTATCAGGCCTGTTTCTCGTGGGTTCTGTGCCAAGAAAACAGGCTTATACCTTGTCTAGAGGTGCGAGCAGAAGCTTCAAAGGAGTAGTGCATGGGGGGGGGGGATAGCAGGGTGAAGTCAGAAAAACAACTGTTAATGACCATCAATTTACACCACACTATGCCAAAACGAAGTCATCGCTTTTTTTTACATTTTAAAATCAATGTATGAAAACGGTTATTACACGGTTAGTCTCCTATGACGGGAAGATTGGCTGTCACAGCTCGAGTGATGGTAACAACATTTCCAGATCACGATGTTGGTGTTTATAACATACTTTTCATGCATACAGTACATACACGTAAAATGGCAGCAGTTGGCCCATCAACAGGAGTAGGCCCAGGAGCAGTGGGAGGATTTCTGGAGTACAACTGCAATTGGCTTGTCTGGGGATGGGTGGGGTGGGCTACAGCAGTGGGTAATTGATGCAGTTTCTGACAGCCAGACGACGAACAGGCTCTCTACTTTATGGAGGGCTGTCTGGGAGTGACAGACTGACATATATTAGCAAATGAGTACAAAAGCACCCTGATGTGACTGTTCTCACCCCATGTGGCTTCAGATCAATCCAGTAGAAAAAGACAATAGCCAGAATTTCCAAGATGAATCAGAATAATTTATAGTCACTTCCCACACTAAATAATTGCCAACTTTCTTGCAGATTTTAATTCTGTGAATATAATCAAAGTCAGTGAGTTGAATTCACAACACACTGATAAAACCCCCCAACCAATCCCTTATTTTTTTGGGCACCTTAAACTATAAAACTATAAGTAATATAAAGATTTACGCATTGGGTCAACTCCTTAATTTTTACCCATTAACCTCCGTGGTGCAGAATAACTCACAGCTAAGTCAGGTGGCCAAACTCACAGCTAAGTCAGGTGGCCAAACTCACAGCTAAGTCAGGTGGCCAAACTTACAGCTAAATCCTGAAGATCAAACTCACAGCAACATCAGGAAGCAGCACATCTTCCCGTGCTGCCCTTTGTGAAACAAAATAAGTGTTTTCAGCACCGACATTATCCAGCATGTACACGTCATGAGAATTCAGAAGTGTCGGGAAAAGCCTGGTGGAGACTGGTGGAGACGTATTGTCCATTCCTATAGTTTAGCTATAGTATCATTAGTAGTCATTTGTTTCCTTCTCTCTTTCCTTTTGAGGTGCTGCCACTTGCAAGTAAAATAAAAAGTTTTGAGATGGATTAAGTGCAATCCAGGCGTATTGGTTTTTCATATTTCATCTGCTACAAAACGCACATTGCTAGACTAAAAATAACATAACAGGTTCACTTGGACAGTCATTTGATCTAATTTAATGAAGTGAATCACAAAGAAGAATCCAATTTAAATATAAGTTAACTTAGTAGTTATTGGTTATGAATTGTAACATCTCAATCAACATTCCTAAATTGCTGCAGCATTTTATTATTTACCGTGCGATCAACTGCTCAATGTGGTGGGCCGTCGTTGAGCAGAAAGCTCGTAATACGCTAGGCGAGATATGTGGTGCAGGTATTATTGCACATCACATCATGGAAACTTTGGATACCAAAAAGGCAAACAAATGAATATTCTTAGCTGCCTTGCTCCATCACTCCAACACTCCAAGATGTTGTAACATTCTGCAGTGCGAACATCAACAAAACAAAGTAGAAAATGCTAGGTGGGAGACACAAATAGCTGTTTTTTCAGTCAGAAATCCGACTCCATGTTGAGCTGCTGAGGCTTGTGATGTGATTTGTGTTTGTGTGTGTGCGTGTGTGTGTGTGTGTGTCAGTATCTGCGTGTGTGTTCAATCGATTTAACTTGTATTCAAATACTTTCAAAAGGTACCTGCTCTGCTGGCTAACTGTCAGGTCTTTTTGTTGCTGCTAATTTCTACTGCTGGGCTGTTATTTCACTTTATCTATTGTTAACAAACAATGGTATCATTCCACGTCTCTCTGCATGCTTATGATGGCTATTTAGCTTGTTCCGTCCCGTACAGTTTCTGATCCTGGAGTAATTAAGCATCCCCTTTCTTCATCTCTAAATTCTCCTCAGCCCATTCCACAGAGGCCCTGGGGATGGCGGGACTGAAGGTGTACAGTAAAATGATTGTTATTGCATGGCACAGACTGAAACAGAATAGCAGCATCGCCTCCGAAAGAGAGGGGAAGGATTATGTAAATTAACAGTCACACTGTTGAGAACGGGCAAATGTCACAGCAATGTTTTTTTTTTTAAAGACAGCATCGTGTGTTTGGCGGAACCAGCCGAGATAATGTTATTCAGGGTTAAGTGGGGCAAGGCATAGTCTGGTGCAAAAAAAAACAAAAAAAAAACAAACAACACTGTATTTGTGTCATTTGCTGACATTTAGCAGATCCTCTTAACCAGAGTGACTTACAGGGCTATTAGTGGTGATCCAGGGCTGTCAGGATCACCAGAAACACAACTGGAAAATCATCGGTTGTCACAGTGTTGCGAAAAACGTAACTGACGATGTCACAGTGGCACAGTGGCAGCAGTGTTGGAAACGCTGTATCTTTTTATTTTATTTTGTGTGATACGAAGGTCATAGAGAAAAAGGGTTGTAATAACTAGGGGGCCAAGCACTACAGGGCTTAGACACCCATTCGTTTTTGTCAGTTTTTATTAGAATTTTTTCGCCACTACAAATACAGCTAAACTGAGAGTTTGTCAGAAACTTGGCAGGTTTCTAAAGGGTTATGATACAATATCAATATGGTGCCAAGTGGCAGCATGGTGGCACTATAGCAAACAACCGAATATGAAAACATAGGGTCAACTCTTAACCCATTTTACTTAAAGTCACAAAACATGAGGAACAAATTTGCCTGGAGGACCCATAAAATCCGCCATGACTGATTTTGCGCCATTTAATCTTCTCTGAGACTGATCATGTGTGACCTTCACCATTGAGTGGTAGTAGCAGTAACTTTATTGATCCCCAGAATCAATCAATCAATCAAACACAAAATGTTTAGTTTTTTAGACACTACTCTATAAAAGTCATCAAAAGAAATTTGCTTAAAAAATTTTTTTAAATGGAGCCAATAAATTTATGGTGTTTGGTATTTACTTGTAATATGGCATCTTTAGAAGTTATTCAAACAATCTTTTTCTTCAGCCGCTATTGAAAACTCACCAATAATGGTTTATAGAGGCCTTTGACAGTATTCCATATCCCAAAAGTCGCTTTGATTTGTCCACATGGTGGTGCTATAACAGGTGTGATATTTTCAAAGTTTGAACCCAAACATAACCTACACTGCAAAGACCCAAAACTTTGTATGGATTCGAACCTTCTCGTTTTTAACATTTTTGCAATTGGCACTAATCAGATATTCTGTATATAATTTACACCAATTTGGATTATTTGTAAAACACTTAAACAACATCTTCTCCGAGTTCGCCATTCTTATCGTCTCATTTAACACTCTTCTTTAGAAGTCAAAAGAAATGTCCTACGTTAAAAAGCATGGGCGCGGTAAGCCAATCAGTGTACGCTATTTGGACATTATATGCAAATCAGATTTAAAAATAACAGCCCTTTTGAACATCGGCACTTCAGCTATCTATGCACGCGTGCAACTGCACCTCTCCTCTGCACATCTCTCCCATGATCCACATGGTAGTGAATCATTTGCATTTTTCTGCATGGTCCCCTTGCATTGTTGTTTGAAGCCATATTTTGAAGAGGTGGGATTCAGTTTCTATCAGGAGTCAGGATTTTGTCTTCAATGGTACAGACCGCTGGCAGAGATGTAATGGTGTCTAGAATGTCTGGCACACATAAGGTCCCTTGACACCAATTGAGCAACATTTGAACGTGGTATCTAAACGTTGTTGCTGACCAGGTGCATACCTTCATGGCCGCTGTTTACCCTCGCCAGACGGATGCTTCCAGTAGTGTAATCTGCGATGTCATGAACCACGTATGGTCTCAGAATGTTTCCAGGAAGTTGACAGCGAGTTCAGATTACTTGAGTGGCCTGCGCTGCCCCCAGACCTCAACCCAAAAGAGCATCTTTGAGATGAGACGGGATTGGCTGTTCGCAGCATGAATGTACCGCCGTCCAATCAGCAGCAACTGTGTGACGCCATTACTTCAGCACGGACCAACGTTTCCAACACAAATTCATGGCCCAAAGAATTCAAGCTGTTCTGGAGCCAACCTGTTCCTAGATAAACCTAATAAACTGGCCTCTGAGTGTATAATTGGATCCCTTTCGATTTAAATATTTAATCCTTTGATCTATGAACATGAGTTGCAACAGCTAAATAGGCTGTGCCTAACATTGCCAAAGGATTTAACAGTTTTAGCACTGGGGAAGAATTCCCTTGAATTCGATAAGGCATTGTTCTGTTACATTTCGTAACCACAACATAATATACCCTTAATTATTTAACTTCAGTGCAGTTATTTAAAACACACAATCACATCTGTTCCTGTTGTGTGGTCAGTGTTTCCACATACCTGTCTGAAAAAAGAAAAAAGTTTTACTATCGATTTTAACAAAGTAACTGGCAATTATTGTTCCAGTGGAAATTCATTTTTGCGTTACGCCCAACAAAGCCAGTTCATTAACAGTCAATTGTTTCAGCTGTTTGCTTGTACAGTTGGCTTGAGTGAAATTAAGTGTTCCATGGGTAGCATTTTGCATATCGGCAACGCTACATAAAGTATTATGTTTGTATACGTGTTTGTTCACTATGTATGGCAATGATCAGCCTCAAAAAATACATTTTTTGGGGTGTGTAAGATAGCCATTCAACGCACTCGAGGTGACTAAGTTCGAGGTTCGGCAATGATTGGAAGCGGGGCACGTCCCTCGTGTTGGTACTGTGAGCCTGCAGGCGTCCAAAAGGCGTGTGTGTTTTGTCTACCAGAGAAAACTCTACCTCTCTCTCATCAGCAGATGGCATCCTGACAATTTTGTGCGATCGCTCAGGGACTTCTGGTCAAAATTGGCAGTGACATGATCCAGATTCAATTTATTCTGATAGTCCACCACTGAGTGGCCATGAGTTATGCCTGGGAAGCAAGGCCCTGGAGGGAGAAACCTCCTGATGACCAAAGCACGCGCAGCTCTTGCAGGGGCGTAGGGTTGTCTACGTGTGTTTGGATCATTACAAATCCTTGGACTGGTGGTTCCCATTGCCTATAAACATGTGCTTTGGGATTTGTTTGGTTGTGCTAGATTATGTCCTGTTCCAGATGTTTAAAATATTACCAGATTGATTTTCTGTCTTGTTTTCTTCTCCCCCATGAGAAACCAAGTGCATTCTATAATTATAACTACAGGGGTCTTTGACGGGGGCTCTGCTCTGTTTTCCGCACGGTTATTAGAGAGTCATTATTGACAAAGTGCAAAATTCATTACGTTCAAAATGAGGTGTTGAGACTTAAGAGGTATTTAATGAGTGTTTTTTTATTTTATTTCTGCTTTTAATTTTGCATATATAAATGGATGTTACAAATGATCATGCATTTAATGAAGACTGGAGATCAGAGATCAGTCAGTCTATGCTGTGCATCTTAAAAGGTAATAAAACTACGTGGCTTTTGTAATTTTATGGCTAAATAAGTCAACGTAGACTGAATTTGTGTATAGCTTTGATATTATAATTAGAATCCAAGCGGCCTTCTGTGGCTTTGAGTGGTTACTCGGTTTCTAAACATTTCTATCAGTTGTTTATCACTATTGCTATATTTATATCGGGCAGTTATATTCGTCGTTAGAGGGAGATGAATGGGAGCTGTTTACACCTCTCTTCATGCAAAATAGGAACAGTGGTAACTTTTAGCTTCCTCTTTAGGAAACATCTCTTTATAAATTATCTTCATCATTCACAGAGATATATGATGTGCCCATTATCTACTTTGAATATCTTAACTGAGAATAAACGGTCTGGCCTTTGGCCAATTTAGAATATGCTGTGACAAATGCTATTCCCTATACAGGATCCCATGGTCTCCTCTGTGAAGCAGAGATCAGCCCGCTTGCATTACCAGGCAAGAGTCATTGTCTTCAGGCACTGTCCCTGATCTCCCCCTAAGCTCTGGAGTCCCAGATCCGGAAAATCACAGGACCGGGCTCTCCGGGACTCGAGTGAATTATAAAACAGGATAAACAAGGCAAATACAGTTCAGAGTAGCTGTTTAGCCCGATACAAGTAAATCACATTACCCGGCTCTCTTTGTCAGCCAACTCAAATGGCAATCCATTCAATGGAATGATGCTTCCGTGAGGGTACTGGTTTTTCCTGAAGAGTTCTTCGAAAAACTGCTCTTTATATCTGATATTAATTACACTGGAGGCATGAAATTCTGATTTTGGCCCAATGGAATAAAACCAGAAAAGGGAGTATCGTCTTACTGGGCGTATGGTCTTACCGGGCATTTGGTCTTTCCGGGCGTACGCAGTCAATGTTTGCAACACTTTTCCACTTTACACAATAACTTGTTTTCAGTTTCTATGACTGACGCACCTAGAATTCGACACCATTGATGTCTTTCAAAATCTGCTGGATTTACCATGATATTATTTTCTATATTACTTTGACTTTTGATACGTCTTTTATAGCAGAAACCTGTTGGTAATTAGTGTTGTGCTGAATATGAAACACACGTGTAGAATTCTTTTTTAATTGCGATTTGGTGACTTAAAAAAATACCAAACAGCATGTGGCACGGGGATCTGACTGAAACATTCCCTGACTGAGACCTGCACAAACTGTTGTGTTATAAAGTTTCCCAGCTGTAAATCCACCCAGATATGACCAAATAAAAACACTCATGCTGTAAAATTGGTAGTCCATTAGAGATGATTAATAATTCTGTCCAAAAAAAAAAAAGATCCATTATGCTTCACTTTCTAATTTTTCCACACAAAAATGTGTAATGTCTGACTGCGGTCAAGCCCATTTGGGAACCAATTCATCTTGTGGGCAAAAAAAGAGACCAAACCACACATTTTTTTTTGTATTTATTCAGGGATTGCCCCTAAAGGACGGGGCTGAATAATTCACTCCGTATCTCCATTAGCTACAGCAGGATGAAATGCTACGGGCTTGGGCCCCTTGTATGACCATGATTTGAAAGCTTCGGCAGTAAATGGAGAATTACCCTGCCCCGACAGAGCGGCCTTTTGTGTCACTGGCCCTCAGCCATGGCTGCCCGTCAGACTCGCCAGACGTGTCTCGGCAGAAGAACGTGCGCGGCATTGTGCCCGAGTGACAGAGCAAAGGATGAGGGCGTGTGAAGACATCAATCAAAGCTCGCACCAGCATCAAACGCAGCCCTCACAAACGATTTGCGTGTACTTGCCTTTTGGAAACACTCTCCATGGGTCAGCCCTTGCCTGTCAGAATGTCTGTAAAGTTCCTCTTCTTAAAGGAAATCTAGATTTAGTGAAGTCAACCCAGAAGGGGGGGGGGGATGTAATTCCCTCACTAGCATTTAAATGCAGTCAAAGTTTCTTTTAACAAACGGCCAACAAACTGATTAGTAAACAAGAAGCCCTGTGCTGCCAACCAAACGGCTCACATTTGGATTGCTGTGCCTAGGCTGCGATGTATTTCGGTTTGTTTTGTCTGAGGAGACATGCTGTCTGTCTGATTTCTGATCACTGAAATAGTGTGAGTTAAGTATTCTATACTTCCCTCAATACTCAAGCGCTGCTTGAAAGCATAAATCTCTCTCTCTCTCTCTCTCTCTCTCTCTCTCTTTCTCTCTCTCCCTCTCTCTCTCTCCTTCTCTCTCTCTGTTGGCTTCCAGTTAGACGCCGTTGCTTGCTCTCAGGGTAGTCTGTTTGCTTCTTTTTTTTTAAGAAATCACTTTTGCTTTCACAATCTCATTTTCAGCATTTGTTTTGATTTCTCTTGATGAAATTCCAAAGATATGAATATGTCTTTGTACATTTGGGGGAATGTGCTACTATGAGTCAGACCAGCAACACAAAAACAATAATAAACCTGTATTAATGTATTTGTTTCCTCGTGAGACAGAAACAAAAACTTTGTTTAAACAGACTGTGCCGTTTACAAGGGCAACATTTAAATTATGCTGTAGACAATAGAAAATGCTTTGATGTTTAGTATTTAATGAGTCTTTTTGAGCAACCATGAGTATAGTGTAGTATAGTATATTATATGATGCTAGCTATTATATATGCTAACCTTGATCCATGGAGGCATTGGGGTAATTTCCCTGAGAAACTAGACTTAATAATAATAATTAATTACTAATTAATAATGACATAATGAGAATAGACTCAAAAAGTCAAAGTTATGTGGGAGGATGGATAAACAGACACAAATAGCTCAGTGCTGAATTGTGTAGGATTTAGGATCTCCAGTGTTTATTTTTCACTGGCCTCAACACTTCTTAAAAAGACTATATTTAACCACTCTGTGATAAATATACACCCAGGAAAGAAACTGAGCACCTGGCCTGGTGGATGCTAACGTAGCATCCTCCCTTGCCTCCTGCAAGGTGGAAACACGTGTGCTATTCCACACCAGTGTGCTGCATGCAAGATTCCCTCTGCATTTTCTGTCTGTGACACAAAGGCTGTCTTCAGGATGGGAGCAGATCCTTTGAAGACAGTTATTTTAAAGCTGAACCCTGACATCTACATTTAAACTACTGAACAGAGCTGGGTGGTTTTAATATATATATTTTTTTTTTTTTTTGGTTTTTTGGTTTTTTTTTGTTGCCAGAATCTTATGTTGAATCACATTTGTCCCTTAGTTCTGTCTGTCTTCCACCTCTGTCAGCCTCTGTTTTCACATCCAAGAAGATTTTTTCTTTTTTCTGTGGTTATTTGTTGAGCTTTGAAAAGACGTTGCCCTGACTTTGGTGAATGAGTAAGCCAGTGACTTGTGCATTTTAGTTTCACATGGGCTGTGATCAGATAAAAACCTTTAAAATCTGCTGTATTTCATACCGGTTTTTTTTTTTTTTTTTTGGTAGAAGAAAATTAAATGTGATTAGCGGGTTGTCAAAGTTTTGGTCTGGTCCCAGCCATAATTCAAATATCTTCTCTCCTTTCAGTGCTTTACTATTTGTGTGTGTAGAATATGGAATAGTTGGCATTCAGAGCTCAATTGATTAAATCCTGGTGAGCAGATGTTGTTTTTAGAGCCTCGTTCAAATTTGATCATTATAAATAGGATAATAAACACAGAACACAAGTGTGACCAGGTACTTACTGAGACTTCAAGAATAAAGCTGGATGTGTAATAATGAAGATTACATAATTAATTCTTCTCTGCCACTAATTGCGCTTGATTAGTGCCTGTTTTCTGTATTGAGACACATTGAAAACCTGATCAGTTCCTCAGTATGACCTCAGTTTGTCAGGATGACCAGTATGTTTTGGGTTATTGTGGGTTATTCTAGACATTAAAGTTCAGGGTGGTTCATTGTAAGCCTAAACACTATTGGATGGAATTGATCAAATAAATGCATAGAATATAGCTACTTTATGTCTCGTCAAAAAGCAGACTGTTTAATGGAATTATTTTATTTTAATTTCGATATCTGAAAGCCAGGTGTAAACTTGTCACCCTTAGCTATAATGTGTATGGAACGCAGGAAAAATGCTTTTCTAGAATTGTGTCTAGAAAATACAGGAACAGGATTTATTCTATTTAGCAGTAGAATCTATCAATACTTGGCAGTATTTTTAAATAACATGAAAATCATAATTATCTTCATTGTGAAGAAATCACATTTGTCTAATCTAATGAAAATAAAGTCTAAGTTTATTTTATTTTTTATTTTTAAAGGTTTCTAGCAAAATTTCAATATTAACTAGGGCTCTATAGCAAACACTGGGGCAATATTACCTTAATGACACTACTGCTAAAATGAATACAGCAATATTCTAGCAAGCAAGGATACCATGGAACTGAGATGCGTGTTCCTCAGCAGGGGAAAGTGATGGAAGGTTGTGCGATTATACAGAGTGTTATATTATAGATTTTGAAAATTGTGGTTTCTCGGTTTATTTGTTTAATTTGAATGATTGTGTGAGACTCAGCCACTTTGTTGCAGAAAACATTCCCCTGAAGCTCCCTTGGAACAAATAGCAATGCAGCACAGCAATTATGACAGTATTCACAAACCCGCTTCCATCATTGCCTAAAGCCCACTTTCTCTGTTTGTTTTACGGAACGCTGTCAAATACTTTTGAAAGTTTAGTCAATTGCTCGTTTTAAGTGATGACATATCTGTCTAGTGATTGGCATGCCACATTGGACTGGACTGTTTAGTAATTAGGAAAGTCCGAACCTTAGGAATACTGTTGATATTCAATCGAATTTTGGGCTAACTCTGTTGTTGCTGTATTTTCTGTTCTTGTTTGACTACATGCACTTAAACAGGCATCTCATTCTGAAAGACTCATTATAAAACACTCCTACGGATAATAATAGTACGGAGAAGAAGACCTGAGATTCTGTGGCCCTTCAACAGCCTGCTTGTTACCGGGATCGTGTACAATTTTGGGGAGCAATTTCAGCCATTGCAAACAGCGCCAATTTCTCCAAAGCCGTCCCTGACCCCATGGTCTCTTGGTCCCAATAAAGGTTTGTCTAATTTGTCAAATGCTCTGAAGTTCTCAGCCACCTCTGGGAAACAAAACTCTTTAAATCAAAACCCGAACTGGGCTTGTGCTAAAGCACCACGTTAGCAAAGTGATGGGGTAAATTTTAGGGTGTTGAAGGTTTTCGTTTTTTCTACGCTCTCCCTGTAATTACAATTATCAGTATGGACTTGCGGTTATTTATTACATATCATCTTTATGTTACCGCGTACTCTGCACTTACGTTACGACTCCTCAGGGATGACACATAAGGAACTGATTGTACAGTGCATATCGCTGTTAAGTGTTGGTACTGCGCTCATTCGTTTAAAGTAATTGTAAAACTGAGGCGTGAAGTTTGGTTAAGCATTCCAGAGGACACATTAACCGATCGCATCACGGGTTTGGTGCCTCTGTGTGTGGTCCTCCATACCTCCAGCCCCATACTTGAGATTCAGATCAGCTCTCACTCAGCAGGCCTGACCCATCAAACCCCTTGGAAACAGAGGATGCTTCTTCTGACTTAGCACCGCCGGCGCACTCTCTCATCTCCCTGCTCCCTGCATTAAAGCACGCAGCTGCTCCCAGAAAGCTCGGCGCTCGATTCCTTGCTTACTTCGGGCTTTGCGGTGATGACGGAAAATTGCACGCTGATGGTGTTGCATGCCTTTTAGAGAGGCTCGCCCGCAAGGCATTGTCTGGTTGGGGAGCAGAGGCAGGGCCAGCACCTTGTGTACAAGTAATCGAGGAAGGGAAGGGCATCTGTTCTGGGGGACGTCTGTGCGAGGATACATACTCATTAGATTTTTACGATATGTCAGCGTGAATTTCTCGGTTGGGTCCGGGTTAGGTCTGGGTTGGGTCCGGGTTAGGTCCGGGTTAGGTCTGGGTTGGGTCCGGGTTGGGTCCGGGTTGGGTCTGGGTTGGGTTCGGGTTGGGTCCGGGTCCATGGCTGCACCCGAGGGGTATAAATGAGAGAACAGCAGAATTATAAAGGAATAAGTAAAGAAAAAGCCATACCTGTGAATTAGCTGTGCGGTTAAAGCTGCTCTTCTCCACCAGAGCATCGAGTGGTTCTGTCGATACCCTTCTTACAGCATGACTGCCGTGACAGTGTCGGTGACTAAGAGGAGACGGGCTAGAGGGCTAAGTGTGTGGACCTTTTGTGGGCTGATTTTATGTTTACGCTCTGTAAATATGGATTTTCAAAGTTTCCATGCCTCGCTTGTTCATCCGGTTTGTGGGCCGGGTGTTTCGTGGACTTTGCCCTGGATCAGGGTAGTGTACAGTAGCGTGCACTCCAAAAGACCAGCGTAACCAGCGTAAAGCCCTCTGACCGGTACCTAGCCTTGCAAACAGCAGCGTGGGTGCTGAGTTTGATATTACAGTAAACAAGCACAGATGTGCCCGATGGCTGCTCCTGCTGAAGCTCTCTTTAAAATGAACACCTGTCACAGAGAAACATTCTTAAAAGCAAGTAAATAGTTTCAACAGTTCAACAACAACAAAAGAAAGAGCAAAAAGGATGTCTTTCCACTAGATCTCAAAAACAAACAATTTAGCTGCAACAAAGATGGTAGCCTTCTGGACTACTTCAAATGAAGACAGCCAATCATTGCGCGTTTAGGTCTCTGTCTCTACATATGCCATCTGCATATGCCGTCGACACAATCCTTTATTTTAAAATGCAAAAGCGCGAGCTTAATCCTTCTTAAACGCACACTCACATAATATTTTTGCATCTCTCTTTCGCTCTCACAGACACACAGGCACACCGCATATTTTAATTTTATTTTCATTTAAAGAGTACCATAATGATTTATCAAGGTATCAGTTTCTCAGGAAAACATCTCACTTTATATACAGTTTATACACAGCGATGTGTCATGCATTATTAAGTTATTACTGTAACACCACCAAGAAAAACCAACCAACAATTACAGAGTTGAGCTGAGCTTATGGGCTCAAGTCAGCCCATAGTGGCATCATGACATTTATCAAAGGGGACGCCTTTGTGTGAGAATCCTCTAGATGACCCCATGGGAGACTGAAGACCAAACAATTCTGGAATGAATCTGCTTCTCCCCAATGGGAAAATGATGTGGGATTGTTTCTGGTTTGACTTTGTGAGGGAACCCGTAATGAACTCCACTCTAATATTTAGAGACTGTTGCATGTAACAACTGTGGCATTTGTATCCATTAGATTTTATCATCAGCCTTTTAATTAATTTTATGATCATTATCACGGTTCGGCTGTCGGATAACTTCTCGGGTTGGATAGTCACGCCTCAGTGCGGTGGCCAATGGCCTTCGCCGACTCTCCCCGCGGTCTCCTCTGCACGAGATCAATGGCAGGCCCGTCCCCATGCAAAGCTGACCTTTGTCTAATGGCTGTAATATTTTTCTGCTCTCATACAGAGACGTGTTATGTGTTCCGTTCCTGTTGTGTGAGACTGACAGGCTATTATTTCAGTCTCTACACTCAGGCAAGCTTTTCTCTTTAGAATACAACATCTCGGTCGCATTCAAAGTGTGACATTCACTTTAAATTGTCAAGCACTTTTCTCCAGTACAAAAAACTAAACAAAAACTTGTTCAAATTAAACTAAATGTGAAGCTGGTGCTTTTCATTGCACTCATGGGCAGGAGGTGTGTTGGAAGAGCTGTGCTCTGCATTCATCCCTGCTGCCAGGGCTTTTGTCTTAACAGTCACTAATGATCGCTTTAGGGGTTGTTTCCGATGCTGAGAGCAGCAGCGTGCGTTTAAAGAGGAAGAAAACCTGAGCACATCAGTCTGTGCAGGCGCAGATTCAATAAAAGTCCGTATCATTGTGACTGTGCTTTTTGCTTAAAACTGCGTTCGTCTCTCATCATCATGGTTTAACTCTTTCAAAAATACGTTAATAAAATCTGGAGAGAAAAAAGAGCAGGTCTGAAAAACTAAAGGTACAAAAACTAAAAAAATACTGTTTTGTATAAAATTCAGGATGCATCAACACTGGTACTTATCTGTCTCTCGACATTTCTTTCATCGAATTCATCTAATTTGGGCCTTACTGATAAGTTCCCCTTATCCCAGAGTGAGCCTCACAGATCAGTCCTCAAGGTTATTCCCTTCGGTGCAAAATACACTTTGGCTCCTCCAGTAGCACAAGTCTTTTAAAAATTTTTTTGGATCAAGGCATATTGGTATTCATGGTATTAGAAAGTATATTTATGTCTAACTCCGCTTCCTGTTGTGGATGAATCAGCTTGGGCGAAGAGCATCATGTTAGGGCCATTGCCGCCGTGGCGACGACAATCCCCTCCGGTGTGTCTCACTCCTGGGCTTGCAGCATCCGGTGGCGATAATGGCACACCCTTCATTTCTGCTAATGGGGCTTTGTGGGCTCTACAGCTCTTTGGTTTTCACCCAAGGGAGGTGGCCGTCTGAGCAGTTCACACGGGTTGACTTAAAGCTCAGTGGTTACTCCCCTGCAGATGCCTGTAATGTATTTATTGCTTTGTTTTTTAAATTGAAGGACTGTGAATGAATAAAGTGTGAAAACACCTGCTGTCAATTCTGCTTTCAGTGTTACCTTTTTCCTGTGTATGCAGTTATTTATCTGCCGGAGAAAATCGAGTTCAGAACTGTAGGGCCCTTAATGCTGGAGCCTGCCGAGGAAACATTTTCTTTCTTACCACTGTGACATCTTTACATGTGTGCACAGGATTTGATAATGGATTGCATTAGTTGATTAGTTAAGTCAACTATCTGTATTTTTTATAGGATTAAAAGTGTGGAACGGGGTGAACAACATTAGCGGAAGGATTAAACCGTCCAAACATATGATAAACATTACTTTTAATTCTGTTAGACATTGTTTCGTTTTGTTTCGTTTTTTCAACTAGAAAACAAGAAATTTGTAATTATTTCAAGTTGTAACTGTAGCTGTAACAATAACCATAAAAAGTTAAACATTACTGTAACATCATAACATCGCTAAGACAGTGTTCTCAGGTATGCAGGAATTCTGGAACAAATCCCACAAGTAATATCGTACATAGTGGGTTGCAATTTAAAAAGGTACTAGACGTTTTTGGGTTTGTTAAACCTACGTATGTAAACAATACTGCATAAATGTCAACTTTAAGGTGACACGATAGGGGATATATTCAGTATGATGCTTAGGAGAAGATTTTGAGCAAATGAGTAAGTGAAATCTGTCAGACTTTTTATAATAACTTTTTGCACAGTAAGCTATAACTGGATTTAATGAAATGAAAATCTGTGTTTTAATTACTGCTTGATATTTACAGCTTCCTATCTCTGCTTTGAACAGAAGATATGGTGGGGAGGGTGCAGGGACAAAACCTCTGGCCCCTGGAAAGCTGCCAACAGACCTTGACCAGGACAGCTTAAGTTAAAAGACTTGTTTGTTGGCCGACATCCTCCAGTTGGCACCTGGCTTCACTGTTGGTTTTCAATCTGTTTTATCTGTCAGGTGTGAGCCGTTGCTAATTAAGATGAGCTGGACAGGCAATCTTCTTTGAATGTGAAGTAATAATCACCAAAATCCCAAAGAGTGCTTTGCACACACAAGCACACACATACACACGCAAGTGCGCACACACACATTGCGCACACATGCGCGCGCACACACACACACACATACACACACACGCACTCCCTTACACACACTCCCTTACACACACACACGCACACACAAACACACACACGCACACACGTGCATGCACACACACACACACACACATACACACACACGCACTCCCTTACACACACTCCCTTACACACACACACGCACACACACACGCACACACGCGCATGCACACACACACACACATTGCGCACACATGCGCGCGCACACACACACACACACACACACGCACTCCCTTACACACACACACACTCCCTTACACACACACACGCACACACATACACACACACGCACACACGCGCATGCACACACACACACACACACACACAAATAATTCTTCCATTATGTATTTATGTATTCGCCAAGGGAAGTGCATAGCAAATACTCTTTATGAGATTTTCTTTCAGGCTGGAAGTGAACAGGGCTGCGTGCTGTGGGATTGAGGGATGGGTTTTCATGAAAAGGTCAGAAACAGCATGTTTTGCACGAGGCTTGTCCCAGTGGAGGTACTTTTCCATCAGCGGTAATGGCTTCTTTTGGAGCGTATCGCGAGGTATCGTTTTCTTTTCCCAGAGAAAAGAAGCAGGTGTAAACACAGCAAGGTGGAGCGTCTGCTCTGAACCGCAGCCAAACCAGGTTGGCGATGAATTCCCTTTAATTTAATCTGCTTTCATTCTCGCTCTGGGATTCATTTTAATTGGGGATTAAGACTCATTGGATCGAAAATGCGGCGTGTAAAAGTTTTATTTATTGTAAAGTATTTTTAATGAGTTTTTCCGGCTATTCATTAAAACTATCGCTGTGCCTGCAAAACGCATCTTTCCTTTGCTTTTCATCCCGGATTATGTGCCGGACGTGCACATGTTTTAGCGTCTCTATGGCAAAAAACTTTCTGTCAAAGGGAAATCTCAGCCTCTTTTCTTGTGTGGCTCCTTTAAGAGATGATCTTACATATTCCAATGCGTGCTGCTTGGCTCCTCCGTATTTAATCTGCAGGGGCCGTGGCTGTCAGCGTAGGGCGCTGTGAACTGCTTCAGGACACCCTGTGAACACTGTCACCCAGCATGACACCGGTGACCCCCCCCAACCTCTCTCCACTGAGCAGCTGCCAGCGGCGTCACAGAACTCAGCGATGGAGCAGGTTGAGGAGTTTGGGCTTCCGGTCGGCGGGGCAAGGGTGAAGCGGCCACCTGGAGAGTGCCATCCTCAGTGCTCACTAATCAGTGCTCTTTAAGGGGAGGTCAACTGGAGGAGATTTGTGTGGCGAAAGGTGTTAAAGTTTCCTGAAAGGCACTGTGGAGCGCTGCTTGACTGCATTAAATCCCTCACTCCTCCACTCTCTCTCTCTCTCTCTCTCGCTCTCTCTGTCTCTCGCTCCCTCTCACTCCTCTGCTCTCTCGCTCTCTCTCTCTCTCTCACTCCTCCGCTCTCTCTCTCTCTCTCTGTCTCTCGTTCTCTCTCACTCCTCTGCTCTCTCTCTCTCCCCTCTCGCTCTCTCTCTCTCACACACTCCTCTGCACGCTCTCTCTCTCTCTCTCTCTCTCTCTGTCTCTCGCTCTCTCTCACTCCTCCGCTCTCTCTCTCTCTCTCTCTCTCCCCTCGCTCTCTCTCCCCCTCACACTCCTCCACTCTCTCTCTCACTCCTCTGTGCTCTCTCTCACTCTCTCTCACTCCTCTGCTCGCTCTCTCTCTCACTCCTCTGCTCTCTCTCTCTCTCTCTCACTCCTCCGCTCTCTCTCTCTCTCTCTCTCTCTCTCTCTCTCTCTCTCTCTCTCTCTCTCTCTCTCTCTTTGTAATTTTTTAAAACC